>JAOTQJ010049191.1:0-14598 GCA_025642045.1 Solanum sejunctum
CCTTACTACGAATCTTGATCTTTCTTACACTTGAGTTCTTGAGAGGGTTTTCCAAAGAATGAAGGTGTAAAATAGGCATTTAGAGCTTAAATACGACTTAAAACTGATTAGTTTAGCATTAAGGAGTGTGGGAAAGGTCGAAACTACTCTTCCCACATAAAAGAAAAATTTCGGCTTGTTTTGGACTGGTGCGATGCGCATCAGTGTGGAAATCCAGATTTTCGCAAATGCTTAGTTTACGTTGAAATTTCGGAAAACACAAAGTGTAATTCCGCGTCGCGGAAGGGGCACGGAAAGCCCACTGTTTTAACTTTCTTTGAAAAAATAAATTTGTGTTTTTTCACGTTAAAGTCAAGTCAAGACCATTTTCCAACTTAGTTTTTCGCCCTGATCGCAAATCCAGTCTCGGATTTGCCAATGGAGCATGGGAAGACACGTTACGCGCAAGGTCAATTCCAGGGGTATTTTTGTCGTTTCACCAGGTGTTACAGAAACTTTCAACCTCATGTTTGTTTTTCATCAAGTGCTTCCTCTTAAAAGAATCACCAGTATCCCATTTTTTACTAAGAGGATTAGATCTCTGACAGTACTTAGCTTTCAGGAAATCACCCCACAAAGTGTTCTTATTCTGAAAGTCCACCACTATTTATATTGGAAAGCAGTACAAACATCTGTAAGCATTCTAACTCCAATACCACCTTCTTCATAAGGAAAACTTAAGTTCTTCCAGGATGCCCAGTGATATTTGCTTTTTTCATTGTTCCAGCTCCAGAAAAAATCAGCGATGATGCTTTGAATCTGTTTAAGGGTAGGAGGAGGGGAGATAGCTGAGAGTAGGTGAATGGGAAGGGACGGTAAAACATGTTTAAAAAGAGTAGCCTTCTCTCCATAACTCAAAATTCTTGCTTGCCAACCAGCTATTCTAGAAACCACCTTTGATACCATGTTTAGAAATACAAGATCCTTTGTTTGCCAATATATAAAGGACACCCCAAATAGGTGATGGGGTCTTTTTTTCTGTAAGAAACCAGTAATCCTTTTGACTCTATTACAGGTGCTTTTGAAGGCATTAGAAGCCACCATAAAATGACTTTTATTTCTCTTAACCAGTTGACCAGAGACTTGTTCATACGTAGCTAAAGTGTTCATAACCAAACTGAGAGATTTATTTCTGCTTGAAGTGACAATAATGATATCATCAGCAGAGCTTAGATGATTGATCTGAGGTCCCCTTTTTTCTATATAAAAGGCATGATAATCAGGGACATGGTGAAGTCTATTAAGCAACCTTGATAAGACCTCGGCTCCAATAATAAAAAGTTCAGGAGAAAGGGGGTAACTTGTTTCAATTCCCATGTCTTGTGCCATTCACACTAATGGACTACCAGTTATTAGCCATGATCTTCCACACCATATCAATGAAGATTTCACCAAACCCCATCTTCCTCATGAGCAAACAAATATATGACCAGGATACCTATCATAAGCCTTGGGCATGTCAAGCTTGATTACTGCATTGCTTCCAATGAAAGGCTTTTTGATCTGATGAATAATTTCCTGAGCAAGCATAATATTTTCAGAGATATTCCCCCCTTTAATAAAACCAGATTGGTTGGTGGAAAAAAAGACCAGGGAGAATAGGAGCCAGTCTCAAACAAAGCAATTTGGAAATAATTTTGTTGGTTAAGTCTTCTAAGACTGATGGGCCTGAATTCAGACAGCTTGTTAGATGAGATGGTTTAGGAAGGAGAACCAGACAATCATGGGAGAAATATTTGGGCATACTTTGACCACAGAAGAAAAACTGAACCACATCCAAGAGGTCTTTGTTGATGATACTCCAACATGCTTGGAAAAATCTACCATTCATGCCATCAGGGCCAGCAGCAGAGTTTGGTCCATAGAGAAAACAAGAAGCTTAAGTTCCTCCATGGTAGGCATGGTTTCCAGGGAAGAATTCTGATCTTGAGTAACCATTCTAGGACTTCTTCATTGATCAGTTTCTCCTCACCAGTGAAAACATATTGAAAGTGATCAAAGGCAGCTTTGGCAATCATATGCTTTGTTCATGTTTAACCCCTAGGGAAAGATAAATTTCTCCCGCATGCCCTCAAATATGTCTTTCTTGGTTACTCTCAAGTTCAAAAAGGATATCATTGTTATTCATTAGATCTTCATTGATATGTTATGTTGAGGGATGTCACATTCTTTGAATCTTAACATTACTATATATCTTCTAATCATCCTGATGTATTTGAGGTCTTACTCATACCTCAGGTCTTACCTATACTGACTTTTGAGGAATCTATTGTTAATTCTTTATCTCCAGTTGTTGTGCCACCACTCTTAACTTATCATTGTTGTTCTCACTCTGCACAAGTCCCAGATGATTCATGTCATGCGTCTGACTTTGTTCCTACAGTGGACTTGCCTCCTCCTAGCCAACTGATTGTACTTAAAAAACAAGTATATGATCCACTCGAAATGCTAACCCACATTATACTTTCTTGAGTTATCATTGTCTATCCTCACCACATAATGCCTTTGTATCATTTTTGTACTCTATTTGCATTCCTAAGACTACAAGTGAGCACTTCTTCATTCTGGATGGGGGCAGGCTATTATTGATGAGATGTTTGTTTTACATACTAGTGGTACTTGGGAGCTTGTTTCCCTTCTTGCAGGTGAATCTACTATTGGTTGTTGATTTATGCTGTCAAAATTGGCCCATATGGTCAGGTTGATCGATTGAGGTCTCACCTTGTTGCTAAAGGGTATACTTGGATATTTGAGCTAGATTATAGTGATACTTTCACTCGTTTATCTAAAATAGCATTGTCTATTTTTTTTTTTTATATATGGCTACCATTTGTTAGTCTTTTCATTAGGTAGATGTTAAGAATTTTTTTTGCATGGTGATCTTTAGGAAGAAGTCTATATGGAGCAATTATCAGGTTTTGTTTCTTAGGAGGTGTCTAGTAAACTTGTATGTTGATTGCGTAGATCGCTCTATGGTCTGAAACAGTTTCCTCGAGCCTAGTTTGGGAAGTTCAACATACTAATTCAAGAGTTTTTCACGACTTGTAGTGTGGATGATTACTCTGTGTTTTGTTGGCATTTTGCACCAAATTTGTGTATTTGTTTGGTTGTATACATTGAGCGATATCGTTATCACCAGCAATGATCAAGATGGTATCACTAATTTGAAGCAATACCTCTTTTAACATTTTCAGACTAAAGACCTCGACAAACTGAAGTATTTTCTAGGTATTGAGTTTGCTTGGTCTAGATTAGGTGTTATTTCTCAATGCAAATATGGCTTAGACATTCTTGAGGGAACATGAATGATAGAATGTAGACCTTTTGGCATTCCTATGGGCTATGGATTTGAACGTTAAACTCCTTTTAGGACAGGTGGAGTCAATAAGTAATTTTGAAAAGTATAGATGGCTAGTTGGAAAGTTGAATTATCTCCCATTGACTAGACCTAACATCTCTTTTCCTGTTAGTGTTGTAAGTCAGTTTATGACTTCCCTTTTGTGATAATCACTAGGATGCAGTTATTCATATTCTCTGATATAAAAGGTCAGCTCCCAATAAAGGACTACTCTTCGATGATCAAGGCCATGAGCATATTACTGAATGTATAAATGCTGATTGGGCAAGATCACCCTTTGATAGAGGTTCTATATTTAGATATTGTGTCTTAGTAGGAGATAATTTGGTGTCGTGGAAGAGTAATAAGCAAAGTGTGGTTGCTTGATCTAGTGTAGCAAAAGACTATCGATCAATGATTTAGCAACTTGTGAGTTAGTTTGGATCAAATAGTTGCTGAAAGAACTAAAATTTGGAGAAATAGATCATATGGAACTTGTATGTGATAATCAACCATCCCTTCATATCGCATCATTCTAGTGCTTCATGAGAGGATTAAGCACATCGAGATTAATTGTTACTTTATCAGAGAAAAGCTACTCTCAGCAGATATTGTTACAAAATTTGTAAAATCAAGCAAACAACTTGCAGACATCTTCACCAAGTCCCTCAATGGTCCTCGGATTAATTACACTTGTAATAGTGTTAGGTACATATGATTTGTGTGCACCAGCTTGAAGGGAGTGTTAGAATAGGTATAGGTGTACACAATCCTACTTAGAGTAGGAATATTGTATAGTATCCTACTTGGTAAAAGATTATATTATAATGTCTATAAGTAGGGTCTTTGTGTAATAATGTAAATACACAAATTAATAATATTTTCTGCTGTATTTCTCACACAGTCCATCAGAAACTGTGTTGTACATACTAATAGAATGAATATGATATCTGGGCTCCATAGAAATATTCTCATGTTGTAATTCAGTTGTCTTACAAACAGATATGGGTATGTAAATTGTTGAAGACAAATCCATACTACAGTACCGCTGTTAGCTATTAATATTAAAATGTTAAAAAGTATTAAAGCTACATTAAGAAGTCAAACCCCATTGACAAATATTTTGAATTAATGGACAACTGTAAACTTTGGACAAAAAGAAGCCACTGTAAACCACTTGGAGGTTTCAAACGGAGGCTTCCTCTTTGAATTCTAAATCTTGCCAAACTGTCTGATAATTTGGTTTGACTTACCCATGCCTAGTAATCTTCAAATTGATTGACCATTTAGTTAAACTATTGTCTGGGCCTATAGTTACCAATAGAAGAAACATAAAAGTATTATCATGTAGAGATTGCATTGTTTTTTGTTATAACATTTTCCATTAGCATGTAGGCGTATGAGGCAAAATAATAGATGCTATAGCCTGGTATGTAATGAGTCACTTCATATGTTTGGTAGTATGTCTGTATTATAACAAAATTTGCATAAAATGAACTTCAAAAGAAAGTATCAGTGAGATCTTATAACCTAACGCTTCAAATAAATGGTATGCAAAAATTTCATATTAATCTTGAACCCAACAATCAATTCTTATGCTTTGTTTTAATCAGGATTTCGATGGGATCGGCAGTGGATTATTGTGAACTCCAAAGGCAGAGCATATACTCAAAGAGTAGAGCCATCACTTGCTCTAGTTGAGGTTGAACTGCCTAATGAGGCATTCTCACTGGGCTGGGAACCAAATCCAAGTTCATTTTTAGGTTAGTGAAAATATATTGTATGATCATTGTTTCTCTTCCATTTTCTTTTCTTTGTGATTACGAGGAAATGTACTGCCAAGTTGGAAAATTGTTAGTTACTAGAAAATATCATTTCTTCCTTTCAAATCTCAATACCATTAGAAAGAGCAAGCCAAAATATTGTAAGTAGGAGAGCAGTGAAGAAGGTATGAAGGAAGAATGCAGAAATACTTTGGTAAAAGCAGAATCAGAGGTGCTCCTGATTCCTCAACTTTCGTTGTTTCCTGCCAGTTTGTTGTGTTTAGCCATTCATACAGTATCCTGTTCGGTCTAGTTTGTTGAATGAAAGAATGTCAATCAGTGTAGGATAAGTCATTTTCCCAAAAATATCATAGGTAATTCTCACCTTCTTGACCTTTCTTAAGTATTAATGAAATGGGATCTGGCTGATAATATCTTGATTTAACCATGCTTAACACTTTACTCAGTCTTTTCATGAGTTCTGAAAGTCTTCTATTGTACTAGAAGTTGTGGACACAGGAAATAGAAAGTTAATCTTGTCAAGTCCCCTCTAATGAAAATAATATGTTCCGAATGCAGGAGGTGAAATGACAAGGAAAGTTTCTTATATTATTTGCATCTTTTATGTTGTACCCCATCAACTGGTTACTTTGATAACTTTGCATTTCTTGATACTGAACAGGAAAAAAAAAATGCAACACATCTTTTTAGTCATTCTATGAACTCCAATACTAAGGTAATTATAATTGCAAAAATGTCAAACTTCTGTTGATTTTTTCTAGTAAAATAGTACAACAAAAAGGGTTGAAAGTAATGATTGAAAATGTCTCTCAATATTTTTCTTAAGCATGGGAGGGCTTTAAATGGCAAACTTACAACGAAAATCTGCATGATTTAAAAGATTCAAGAACCTAAAATATCTGAACAAATTAACACAAGCTAACAGAAATTTTAAACTCGAATTGATCCTGTAGTGAAGAAACTTATCATGCTAATAAATAATGTATTAACTAAAAGTAAATTTCAACAACTTCACTAGTGTATGGTGAATAGGCCTCTGTTATGGCTGTAATTAGTCTCACTGGTAAACCATCTGTTGATAATTGTCAAACAAAAAATTGCATTCCTAAGCTTCATCATATCTAAAGGGCCTCAAATTGAGGCATTACGTAAACTCCAAAATAAGGCAATGATGATCACAAAAAAATGTGACTTCACTTCTATCAACTTCACCTTTTCTGACAGTGATAAGAGCCTCTGGTATGGATGTGCTGAAAGTACCACTGGTTGAACCATCTGAAGTAGCCGATGGTGTCTCAGTGTGGGAATGGTCTGGCTCTGCTTTGGATGAAGGAGATGAAGCATCAAAGTGGTTCACCAAATATCTAGGGAAACCTAGTTGTCTCGTACGTTTCAATGAAGGTATACTCCTATGTCCCCATTGTAATCCACCAAAATCATCAGATAATTTGTAACTTTATTATATTGCATTTAACCTTAAAATGCTTTAGAATACTTGACGTTAGAAGCTTCAACCAGACATAAGGGCTTGGAGGGAGTGGTTGAACGTCTTTAACATTGTTCCTTTGGCATGTTAATGACTTGTATCTTCACTTTCTAAATGCCTGTGGCACTGTAACCAGATAGTTAATGGTAACTAAATTAGTAATTAACAAATCTGCATATAAAGAACTTTCTCTGCCAACTTGGTCATGCAACTGCATTACATTGCTAATTTTGTTTATGAAGATTAGCTAGTTTTAATGAGCCAATCCTCTTCATCAAAGTTTAGCATCATGTACAGCTTCTGTATCAAGTTGGACAATTTGACTTTTTACGGATGAAAGATTGAAAAAATCAAAGGATCAACAAAATAATTTAAACAATATCTCCTGTTTAAACACTGGATAGCTTTTTCTTCTAATACCCGGATTCAACATGGCTGCAACTATCTAGACTTCCGGGTATAGAGGGGGGAGGGTTGTTTAACAGAAAGCCGGCTATAGGAATCCAAAAAAGGAGAATCATACAGTTGAGGGGTTGATGTCTTGGGAAGCCTGTATTTAGTCTGGAAATATAACAATCTCAGAAATACTAATGATATCTGGATGACTCCATACGCTAGTCATATATTATTTGAAGTTTGTTCTTGAACAGTTAGTCATATCTTATTTAAAGTTTGTTTCGAACAGTCAATCATATACTTTCACTGTCACATTTTATGTGCCCCTATATCTTTGTTAATCCGTCCACAAAAGAATGACACTTTCTACATTTGAAGATAGTATAACTTTAAGTTTCTCAATTTACTCTTATTGATATGCTTTTAGAGGCTCAAAAATCTCGTGGCATATTTAAGACCACTAGAGGCAGAGCAAGAAGCTTTAGTTGATGGATTCTTAACTAGATTTTTTTTTGGTTTATTGGACTCTAAAAAAATATTTTGTACATATTAAACTATGTTGCTCGGACTCTTAAAAAATGTAAAGAGGTCGTGTCTAAATCTTCAAAAGTAGTATATTTTTGGAGAACTCAACACGGGTGTGACATCAAGAATGAAGAGTCTGCATATCTTAGATATTAAGTGAATTTCTAAGATAAATATAGGGTTTGAGCCAAAGCTATTGGGTTTTGTCAAACCTGTCACCACTACTTTGGCTCCTTCCGTAAGATCACAAGTACCAAAAGTTTTTGTTTCTTTGTTATACACTTTACTCAATCAAACTATGTGCCTACGTCATATAAATTGAAATGGAGAAAGTAGTTGATATAGTGCATCTGGAAAATAAGAGATGTGCTCAGCCTTAGTCATTTCACACATTTTTTTGCTCATGCAGTATCACAGTCTAGACCTACCGACCCTAATTATGCTCCTGGATACAAAATAAAATTTAATGATGCGTATCCCTTCCTCCTTATATCCCAGGTTAGCATTAAATTATCATTCCTTTCTATAGATGAAATATCTCTCATTTTCTTTAGACAAAATACTTTAAAGTTATTCCTTCTCTTTGGCAGAAATCACTGGATGTATTGAACGAACAACTCAAGGAGCCTGTGTCAATTAACCGCTTCAGACCCAAGTATCTTTTTTTCTTTTAGTCAATCGTTTAGAAGGAGAAATAAAATCCTCTCTATATAATGATTATATATACCTAGGAACTTCCTTAAAAGTCTCTGAAGCTGCTTCATCAAGAACATAATAATTGCTTCAACATGACCCCTCTACATGGTGCACTTGTTAAGATGATGACATTGACTTCTTTGGGCCAAATACTCCTCTGATTGTATGAATCTTTGAATTGAACGTGTCTTGTTGAAAATCCCATAATTGATCTTATTGTTTTCTTGGTTGTCAACACAAATGATCTTCTGTTTTTGCATCAATAGTAACCTTCAACTGTTGGAAATACGCCTACAGTATCCTCATTGATGGATCCGAACCATTTTGTGAAGATTTATGGAAGGATATCAAAATAGGTGAAAATACATTCCATAGCAGAGAGTTATGCTATCGCTGTAAGGTAAAGATTATCCTTCCTCTAAATCTTGATAATTGCCAATATTTTGGGGATATTTAATTGTTGAAGATTCAAGGAATGCTGTGGAAAACTTTTGTCTGAGCGTATGAATACACACATATAATATATTAAGTATGCATGTAAATAAGAAACCCCAGAGCCCCACTTGTGGGATTACATTGGGTATGTTGATATTGTTGCATGCAAATAAGAAAAATTATGCAGAAACATTCTTCGAAAGATATGCCTACAAAGAAAAATAGTGAAGGAAAAAAGGAGCTGCTAACTTATTGCTGGAACAAAAGTGAGACCATTGCTGTCTCAAACTTCTTGAGGTTGAAACTCTCAGGAATGGAATCAAGGGTCTATGTGTAGGAAGCATGAAGTTCTACTTTTGCCACTTTTGTAGGTTTTTATGTTATATAACTCTTGGTTCTTATGAATTAAGCTCCAATGATATTAAAAAAACCAACAGATCATCTAATGTAAACACTTCCTTGTTAACTTTTCACATGTGGCTTTCAGGTTCCGACAATCAATCAAGAAACTTTAGAAGCAGGTTCAGAGCCGAGTGAAACGCTCATGAAGTTCCGTTCAGATAAAGTCCTAAACACAAATAAGAAACCACAAGGACGAGTAAGCAATAAGTTCTTGTACTTATCATTCACTTAGCATGATAACATTCAGTTATTTGCCAATTTTCCATTGGATGCAGATTTACTTTGGTCAGAATTTAGTGTGGGAGGATTCCATTGCACAAGAGAAAAGAAAGACCATCAAAGTGGGTGATCCTGTTTATGTCCTCAAGATGGTTTCATCCTATGTTGATGTATCTGTGTAGCTATTGGCGTTCAAGGCACTTGAGAGTGGACAAAACATGAGATAGCAACAAGGAATAGGAAAGAGGAGCTGGAATATACAACGTAAGGATTAATAGAACGATAAATTTGTGTGTAATATATAATTGTGTGGTTGGATTTATTCACCTCTGTATGTGGTGCATCTTTTGAGTGAGCCTGACTATCTGGTTTCTTCTGGGTGGTGCATGTATTGGGTGAACTTGATGACTCAACTTCTTCATGTCACTAATTTCCTGTTCTTCTGCTCAAATTGATGCTATAATTTGTACGTATTGAATGCACCAAGCTTGTTACAAATGCATTGGCGGAGGTGCTCTAAGAGCTTTGGTAAATTAGATGGATACTGGCTACTGCCAGTTCATTTATAGCGTATATTTGGTACGGACAAAAACATATTTTGAAAAATGTTTTATAATAATTTTCATGTTTGATTGGTCAAAATGACTAGAAAAAAAAGTTTCTTAAAGAAAATTGCTTATTGTTTAGTTTGTGTGTTTGGCTTATCTATATAAAATATAAAAATAAAATGGCCATACCGACACCCCAATAATATGTTTTTAAAAAAATGAGGAAAATGACTTTCTAGTTGCAGCGGAGAAATCAAGTTTCTTCACAGTGGCATATCAAATTCATTGCATCTTTTAATAATTATGGACTGAACACTGATATTTTGCCTTCTTTCTTATGATATTTTCTTTGCTCACTTTTATTTGTCATATTTAAATTTGGCATATATATTTCTTACTTTTCTAGGATATTTTTTGACACATCCAAAAATATCCCCTAGATATGACTGGCACTTACACTATTTGTCGGGAGAACTAAATATTCATACACACACAAACTATCCAACCACTAAGAATATATGTGCAACTCCAAAACTCATCAATACTCATAACAATAGAGTAACTAGCAAACCAAAATCGCATATCAATATATGAAAGGAAAAGGCCACTTAATAAAATATCTTTAGCTCAAATCCCACAATAAGATCATGAAGCATCTAATAGAGTGATATGAGTTTAACTAACGGGCATATAGACCCCAAAAAGAAAAAAAATATAAACTATACTAGATAGAGCTAAACTAGTAGTCTCTACGAACAATGCGAAGGCTCACCTCAGCAATAAAATCTATAGAAACGAACTCGCCAGCCATAAGTATCACCCTCTGTAATAGTATCTGCATTGACATGCAAGTAAGGAGTGAGCTATATATAAATATAATCCAGTAAGATCCTCGACTCGCTACTTCAATACCCTGGAACAAGAGTCATAAAATACATCTGCACAACAGATATACATAAATAATATACATAAGAATATACTTCATAATAAGCTCAGTAAATTCAAATAAATGTTCAAAAAGGGTCACAACATGCCTCAATTTAATCCCCCACTCAAAACCTGTCATAAACGGCAGCGGAGGAGATCAACCCATCACCACGACAAGTCCATGGCTGCATGAATACTGCTCTTAAAATGTATTATGGCAGCGTGTACAAAGTCCCTCACATATTAAGGCAGCATAGGTATGCACCTAACATATTATGGCAGCTAAGTATGCCCTTAGTAACTGCATCACAGTAATAAAGAATGATATCCAACATCACACCACATACAACTCATGAAAATATTTGATATTCTTCTCAAAAATAGCATATCTAGGGCTAATAAGAAACATTAACTTTGTCAAGCACATACTTGTCCCAATACATACACCAGACAGAGAAAAATATACCTTTTTTAAAAGCTTATTTGAAAAGCAAGCACTAAAGCTTAAAGTCTCGCTTACCTTATTAATGACAAGTTTCACAACTTTGCACGCGTAGAACACCCACCACAACAGTCCCTACTTTCCTCAATCTATGAAAAAATATTGATTATTGTATATCAATTATGTTGGCCAAACTCAAGTCTCAATATCCCTAGTCTTTAAGTTTAGGGTTAAACCCTAATACCCAATACCTTAGACTATAAATTAAAGTAAAGGTATTCTTAAATCTCATTGTTAAACCTAATTGGTAAAAATTCTAGTAAATACGTTTTCAACTAATAAGAGCACACAATAGCAAGAAAATACATGTACTTTATCACCCAAAACAGTGGTTCAAATCGAGTTAATCTGTGTATGAATTTTCTAAACCATCTTGTGAGTTGTGTGTTTTCTTCCAAAGAAAAGTAATGATAGAATAAGAAAAAAGGTGGTTCAATTTTTTCCCCCCTGCGGCTGTTTTGAAAGAGAACTGCCGGTCCCTTTTTTTTTCTGATTTTGCTGCATGAAAACTGAAGTAAAAGGGGCTGGGCCTTATTTATTATTATTTTTTTAAAAAAATATTATTAATGGTTAAAATTACCCATTAACCCTTCATTAAAAATATAAGGGTTATTACACTCTCTATGTTCACTCTTACTTGTTACATTTGAACTTGATACACATTAAGAAAATAATGATTGACATAACTATTTTATTACGCTATTCTTATTACTTGATGTTTAGTATTAGGTCTAAGAAAATGATTTGGGGAATAAGTAATCGATGCTAGAAATAAAATATGAAAAAAGTTAATCTTTTTTTTTTTGACATGTTAAAAGCGACAAGAGTGAATTTAGATTCTCAGATTTTGGTATCTGATCAATCGGAGAACTGGCTCAATTTGCATTAGTCTATGCAAGTATGATGTTCAATAGTTTTCGGGTGTTTGGCATGAAGAATATATTTTTCACAAAATTATTTTAGAAAATCTTATTTTTTTTTGAGTTTCGTAGATAAACAAAAGTATTTATGCATAATTGGAGTAAATATTATGGAAATTGGAAGTAGGAGTAAGGTGTAGTACAGGGAGGAGTGTGTTGAAGGATGGCAAGGAGAGTCATGTGAAATGTCACTAATACTTACTTTTTGATCTACTTTTATTGGGAAGATTAAATTTGTTTTTTAAGAAATTTGATTTTTCCGAGAAGATTTTTTATTGAATTTTTTCCTTATAAGTTTTGACCTACCAAAGGAGGGCAAATGTGGAACTTTTTCAAAAATTATTATATTTTGAATTTGATTAGAGATTTATAATTATAATGCTTGATTACGATTCATAACTACATATTAAAAGGAGAGAGGTGAGAGAAAAGCGAGAGGCAAAAGAGGATGAAATACATGTTGTATTTATTGTATTAGGTTGTATCACGAGTACAATTGATTGATATCAAAAAATATAATTCTATCAAAAATTAGATAAGCTAGATTGGGAAAGAAAGAGAGAGGCAAACAAGATTTGAGACAGGAGAAAGGGACGGGGGGGGGGGGGGGGGGGGGGGGGGGGGGGTTTGATTACATGCATTTGCATATTTAACAACAAATTATATTTGTATTCATTAGTTTTTGTGTATTTGTATATTGTGTTACCATGTGTGTTTTTGTACTTATTGTCTTGTGTCTTTGTATTTATATATGTAGTTGTTTTCACTGTTGACTTAGAAAAGTTACCATTCTATCATTGAAATATCTCATTTGTATTTCTATGAATCTGTTTTCTTATATATTTGTATTCAATGACCATTTGTATTTCGTATTCGTCTGTTGCCTTGTATATTATATTCAATTAATATGATATATTCTTAAGAAGGATACAAGAGAAAGCAGAGAAAGAGAGAAGATGGGGAGACAAGTGAGAATGGGAAGAGAGGGAGGAGCGAGGCGAGGAGGCGAGTGAAAGAAGTGAAAAAAGAATTTACTATAAAATTCTAATAATAACAATAAATAACAATCATTTTAAATATAATTGTGTATAATGAATATATATCACATATTTGTTATATTGTATAACTTTCTCTCAAAAAATCTGATTCTATAACGATGAGTAATTTAATGGGGGGAGAACATAACTAGAGAATGTTTACAAATACATGGCAACATTACGGCCTGACAATATTAACTCAAATAGCATATATTTGTATTATATAGAAAAGCTAAAGGGCTGGACGCATAGTAGAAAATCTGACTTCAAATAAGGGCATGGCTGATGTTTTGTTACCAAACCAAGAACTTGTATCTTTTTTCTCTTCCAACTAAAAGGAAAAATCTCAGTCATACAACATCTTCTTCTCTCCAATTTCTTCAAACCATAACTCCAATCATGGATTCAAACAAAATATCAACGAAAAGTACCTCCTCGAGTCTTGGGAGAATGTAAAGCTGGATTTTCTTTACAATGTAAATTTTCAGAGTGCTCTATTTTAACACCTTAAGATAATCTTTTAGTTTTTCAGCTGCCAGGGCATAATACATAGAATATGCACTCATGATTGGTCGGAACTGACAAGTAAACACTTTCAATTTTGGGAGTGTACAAATAGACACCTCAACTTATCCAAATGTGTTTTGTAGACACTTGATGTAGACATAACACAAAGGTTGGAGATGTATATTTCGTAAGTTGGAGCAGAGACAAAATTGAGGTGTCTTGCTGTGTATCCCTCTAAATTAGAAGTATTTAATCTCCGAGGAACAATGGTAAAGCTATTTAGGTCACGTGTTCGAGTCATGGAATGGACTGCTATGCTTATCTCAAGGAAACTTGCCTATTCACACTCCATTCCTTACCCCGATCCAGCATGAACACAAAATATTTTGTTCTCCGAGATGCCCTTTTTATAATTTGACTAAAAACAATTTTATAGTTTTTTTTTTTTGTTTACCTTACAGAATCCTTATGTAGCAAGTGCTGATCCATCGGGATCAAACACTGGCTCTGCAACATTAGTAGCAGCAAACATGGTAGTAGCTCAGTTGGTAACTAAGAATTTCACGTTGTTGGTGAGGGTTCGATTCCTCATTTTGTAATCTCCTTCCCTATTTTCCCTCCCCTGCCCTCATTTAAATTAAGATGTTTGTAAGCTAAAGGAATAGTTATTTCAAAATTTTGTAGTATAGGTATAATTTTCCACATTGCTTACTGATGTATCTGGTTTCTTTTGTTCTTACTTTGACAGGGGGCAATCCCTTAGATCCTTCAGGAAACAAAAGATGATTTCTTCTCTAAAATAGTAAATATGCTAAGAGAAGATGCAGATATCTGTTAT
>JAOTQJ010049270.1:0-49945 GCA_025642045.1 Solanum sejunctum
TTTTGTGAAATCCCTTAGCTGTCGTAAGTAAATATTCAGTATAAGTGGTTGTCACGGTGTCCAATTGGCACTATTCATGGCCCCTGGGTTGGGTCGTGACATTAGATATTTGGTAAATCTTTCCAGAATTTTGTATTGTAATATCTTGAATATTTATATTTAAAAAGAATTTGTAAAATCTAGAGTATTAGATATTTTAGGAAGATATTTGTAGTAAATTATAGAATAATCTAGATTTTCATTAGATAGTTAGAAAAATTTACCTAGATATTTTTTTATAGATATATCTAGAATGATTTCCTAATTAACGATTAAGAAACAATTATTGAAATATCAACTAAAAATAATTAATTAGTTGTTAAGATTTTAATTAGCCAAATTTCTTTACAAAAGATTATTAATTTTAATTTTTCATATTAGGTTCAATTAAAAAAATAAAAGAACTTTAAAATTTAAGCGAGGTAAGACGAGGCGGGTCTATGCCGGACGAGGCAGGGCAGGTTGAAAATAAAAAAGATATCATGCAGGGTGGGGCGGTTTAAAAAATCTACGGGTTGAGCTCCACCTGCCCAATTGCCATCCCTTCCTTGTCCTCAAGGTGAAAATTCAAAAATTGCAGATCCTACACCAGTGTTGTACCCTTAGTTTCCCCTTTAACTACATTTGTATTTGGTGTCTCTGAAATAATCAATAGATGAAGCTGCCAATTTTTATAATGATTATTGGGGCCAAATTTTTATCACATCTGAAAGATAACCATTGTTGTCTTTTTTTGAGCAAATTTTGTAACAGACATCCTTCTGAATTATCCCTCTGATTTGCGGTAGTTTGCATTGGACAATCAGTGTTATGACATACTAAACCGTTTATTGAGTCATGTGCTTCAAGTATGTTTGTGACCCTAGGATAATTGGGTCTAGATCCAATTAGCTTATTGTTTGAACTTCCTATGTTTGGTTCAAATTTGAAAACCTTGAACTTCCAGCAAAATAGAATTTCATTCCACCACCTTT
This sequence comes from Solanum sejunctum, assembly GCA_025642045.1. Taxonomy (NCBI): domain Eukaryota; kingdom Viridiplantae; phylum Streptophyta; class Magnoliopsida; order Solanales; family Solanaceae; genus Solanum; species Solanum sejunctum. The sequence continues at coordinate 1,014 of JAOTQJ010049270.1, forward strand.
TGAGCTATCCCTGTAATGTTTGAGCTCGTAAAAGCATTACTTCTGTTTGAATTTTCTCTTTCCGCCCATGCAAAAATATGCCAGACAATAATCCATACATGTGTTCCTTACCTTGTAATTTGACCAAGGACACTTCTGCCATCAAAAGTCTCCCTTGTGCTTCAATTCTCGTAGGAGACTCATTTTTTGAAACCATCTTGCTAGCTTTCTAATGTTTTCTCTTACCTCTGTCAAATTAGTCTTCATGTGTTCGTCTTGTCTTTCCATTCTACTCACCATCACTAAATATTACAACTCTAATACCAAATTGATACACTTTATTGCTGATATAGTAAATAAAGTAAAAAATATCGCTGTTTCACACTAGATACACTGATATTACAACAAGAAATATGACAAACAATCACTAGGACACTGCCAACACCTTAAATTACATCCTAAGATATGAATGAACTTTAGTTATACAATACATAACCTAAGAGTAAAGAGATCACAACCTGACATTCGAGAGGCTAAAACTCTCCCAGAATTCCCTATACCTTTTTTAAACACCCTGTTCTAACTGCCTTGCCCTTTTTTCTACAAAAAATAAAAGAAAGATAGAAAACCACCTCATAACTATCTCACGACAGTTACTAAATCTTTTAATTGTTTATTTTGGCCTCCTGTAATAAGTTGCTTTAATAAGTTTATGCACATCAGTTGTCTTATCAATTTGTTGGGAAAATAGGTTCCATCATGACTTGTGTTTTTGGGTTGGAACTATATCAGATTTGTTCGCAAGAAAAAGGTTGAGAATTATCAAGTATGGAGATTTTGGGGAGTCAACTTTTATATTTTGATGTCTAGTTATGTGCTTATTATGACATTTTTGCATTCTTATTATTCAACCCTTATGGTTGAATTGCAACTACTTAAGACTATTCTTTCACACAATTTTTAGATTTGTCTAGCTAAAAGAAACTTGGTACATGTAAAGATGAGCATATTGTGAAAATAAAGATGATTTTTTGGAGGAACAACCTTTCTAGGATTTTGTATTGTAATATCTTGAATATTTATATTTAGGAAAAAATCTGTATAGTCTAAAGTATTAGATATTTTAGGAAGATATTTATAGTAAATTATAGAGTAATCTTTATTAGGTGGAAAAAATTAACTAGATATTTCTTGTAGATATATTCTGGAATGATTTCTAGAAGCATCCCTACACAAGTATAAATTAGGATGGTCATAGTCATTTATAACCAACCAAAACTAAAATCAAAGAGTGTTCTTCCATTACAAAGTTCTCATTTTCAAAATCTTCCTTTTCCTTTATAGCTTCCCCTTCTTTAGTTGGCTCTTTCGATCTTAGTTAACAATCTTGGGCTAACAGAAGCTTTGTCAATTATACTTTTATTTTGATATATTTCTTAATATGATATCAGGGCCATAGCTATATATTGGCTTGTTGCTTTACTTCAAGATAGGCTTGGTATGTGATTCAGCTGGTTTATCCAAATGGATTTAGCGGTAGTGTTAATGGACTGGGGATGGAGTTGTTGAACTAGTCTAATAACTAGGTATGGAACACATGTATGGAATCATACCTTGTGGGTGAAGATTTGTGGGAGATTGTTAATGAAAGTAACACAAGTCCTCTTGATGATGGAATGAAAAGTAATTTGAATACAAGAAGTGAAAGTAGATTAATGTGAAGACAAATTTTATCCGGAAGAGAACAATCTCCTCCTATTGATTTGATCATATTATAAGGTGTAAATCAGCTCATGAAATATGAAAGACTCTTGATTAATTGTTTAATAAAAAGAATGAAGCAACACTACAAATACTGAAGAATGAATTGACTAACACCATTCAAGGTAATTTCTCTATCGCCAAGTATTTAACATATGTTCTGAGATAGCTTTGTTCAATCCAACAGACGCTACCTATGATGCATGAATTAGAAGAATTATTATTCGTGCTTTGAAGCCTGAATATATTTCATTTGTGACATCAATTCACGAGTGGTCTCAACAACCATCCTTGGAGGAATTTGAGAATTTATTATTGTCATAGGACATACTAGCCAAACAATTGGCTAATATGTATTTGTTAATGAAGGTGAAGAAAATTCACTTGTAGCCAACAAGAGGAATTTTAAGGAATAATCAAGAGATAAACCGCAAGATCAATCCTTAGGTGGTTCAACCTTACCTAGAAAGAAGTTAGAGCCTTCTAATTATTATAGCAAGAAGCCTCTCATATGCTATCGATGTGGTAATATAGGGCACTTAAAAAGGTATTTTCAAGCCAACAAAGACTGGGGAAGGTGCTTCTTAGCTGAGGATCGAGAAATAGATGCCATGGTTTCTATCAACCTTGATAGAAATTGGATTGAGATTCAGATCTAACACAGCCTTACATAGAAAAGCAAGACACTGATATTATTAGTATGAAGCAAGAAATTCTAAAGTTGTTCATATTGGTGATATAGTAGCTTCTATTGAAGAAATCAAAGAAGTAAATCCTCAAGAAGTAGTATCTGAAACAACATATGCCAACAACAAGCATTCTAAAGAAAGCAATGAGGGATATATATTTGAAGTTGTAGTCTCTGGTCAATCATTTGCAATATCAAAGCCAATTAATGAATGAGAAAATTCTAGAAGTAGATGGTGAAAGTAGAGATCAAATGGATGAAGCTAATATTAGTCTTAATTTCAAATGAAGATATAAAGGACATGATTTTTGACAGCTTTGAAGCTACCAAAATTTCTATTAAGGAGCTAAAAAAGGAATATCATAGTGGATCCTATACAAGAAATTGATGGTACTTTCTTAGATAATATAATTGTCGAGAAGTTAAGAGAAAGGGGGAGTTCAAAAACCTAAGAAGGAGATAGTTCATATGATTCGAAAAGTCTACACAAAAATATCATTAAGCTAGCTTACTACAAAGATATAGATTTTAGCAATACGTATTCTTATTTTTTTTGCAGATGCAATTGATTACCAAAAAGATTCATCACTAGAAGAGCTAAAAGAAGTTCGAAGAAAATTATTGATATCTTCACTAGGGAACGTTCAAAAGCTTTTTTTGAGTTCTTTCATAACAAGTGTGGGGTAGTTTCCAAAAAATCATATTAAGGGGGAGTGTAAAAATAAAGATGATTTTCTTGGAGGTACAAATATATTAGATATTTAGTAAACCATTCTAGAACTTTGTATTATAATATTTTGAATATTTGTATTAGAAAATATCTATAAAGTCTAGAGTATTAGATATTTTATAAAGATATTTGTAGTAAATTATTTTTCCATCAATCTCGGATGGAGCCAAAGATTGAATATTTTTTGGCTTTGGAGTATGATTGAATAAAGCAAAATGGCTCTTTAAATTGTCTGCGCTTCTTTCATTTGTGAAGTAGCAGTTAGTCAATGCAACTTTCGACGCTCCTCATGGGTCATCTGGAAATAACCTCTTTATGTTTTTAAACATAGGGGTTAGGCTGCGTACATCCGACCTCCCCTCACCCCGCAATGCGTTGGAGCCTTTTGAGGCACTGGGGTATGTTGATGATGATTTGTAGTAAATTACAGAATAATCTAGATTTTTGTTGGATAGTTAGAAAAAGTTACCTTGATATTTCTTATAGATATATATCTAGAATGATTTCTAGAAGCATCCCTACATAAGTATAAATAGGGGTGGCTATAGTCATCTGTAACCAACCAAAACTAAAATCAAAGAGTCTTCTTCCATTACAAAGTTCTCATTTTCAAAATCTTTCTTCTTTATACCTTTTCCTTTTTTAGTTAAATCTTTCTAATCTTAGTTAATGATCCTGGGCCAGCAGAAGGTCTCCCGATTATACTTTCTTCTGCTATATTTCTCTATACATATCCCTAAATTTCTTTAATATTTGAGCCCATAAAAGCATTTCTTTTGCTAGAATTTTCTCTTGCATCCCATTCAAAAGTATGCCAGAAAACAATACATTAGATGCCTCTTTCATGGACACTGACACCTTTCCAAAATAAACACCTACTGCATGTAATTTTCTATTTCAAAAACTTCATTGACTACAAATATCATTCATCTCTGAAAATCCATCCTAAATTTTCCCTGGTCAAGTTGACATTGCTTCCTTCTTCTTAGTTTCCAGTGGATCTGATTTGACCAAGGGATGCTTCTACCATCACAACTCTCCCTTGTGCTTCGATTCTCGCAGGAGACTTATTTTTTGAAACCATCCTGCCATCTTTCTAACATTTTCTCTTACCTCTGTCAAAATATGTCAAAATAGTCTTCACTTGTTCATTTTTCCTTCCATTCTACTCGCCACCACTAAACATTGTTGCTCTAATATCAAATTGATAAACTTTATTGCTGATATAGTAAATAAAGTAACAAATATATTTGTTTCACACTAGATAAACTGATATTACAACAAGAAATATGAAAAACAATCACTAGGACATTGCCATCACTGTAAATTACATCCTAAGACATGAATGAACTTTAGTTATAAAATACACAACCTAAGAGTAAAAAGATCACAACCTGACATTCAAGAGGCTAGAACTCTCCCAGAATTCCCTATACCTTTTTTAAATACCCTGTTCTAATTGCCTTGGCACTTTTTTCTACAAAAAAAGAAAGAAATAAAACCACCCCGTAACTGTCTCACGACAGTTACTAAGTCTTTTAATTGTTTATATTTGGCCTCCTGTAATAAACTTGCTTTCATAACTTGAGGCACATCAGTTGGCTTATCTATTGGTTTGGAACATAGATGCCATCATGACTTGTGTTTTTGGGTTGGAACTATATTAGATTTGTTCGCAAGAAAAAGGTTGAGAATTATCAAGTATAGAGATTTTGGGAGTCAACTTTTACATTTTGACTTCTAGTGACATTTACATTATTATTTGATAATTCATCCCTTATGGGTGAATTGCAACTACTTAAGAGTATTCCTTCACACCGTTTTCAGATTTGTCTAGCTAAAAGAAACTTGGTACATATAAATATGAGCATATTGTGATAAAAAGACGATTTTTTTGAGGATGCAAATATCTTAGATATTTAGTAAACCTTTCTAGGATTTTGTATTGTAATATCTTGAATATTTGTACTTAGAAAAAATCTAGATAGTCTGGAGGGTTAGATATTTTAGGAAGACATTTGCAGTAGATTATGGAGTAATCTAGTTTTTGTTAGATATAAAAGTTACCTTGGTATTTCTTGTAGATATATCTAGAATAATTTCTAGAAGCATCCCTACATAAATATAAATAGGAGTGGTTATATTTATTTGTAACCAACTAAAACTAAAATCAAAGAGTCTTCTTCCATTACAAAAATCTCATTTCCAAAATCTTCCTTCTCTTTTCTAGCTTCCCCATATTTAGTTGACTCTTTCGATCTTAGTTAATGATCTTGGGCTAGCAGAAGCTTTCCCAATTATACTCTCTTCTGCTGTATGTTTTGACATGGTATTAGAGTAATAACTATCTATTGGATTGAGGGTTTACTTCAAGATCTGCTTGGTACATGATTGAATTGGTTTATCCAAATAGATTTTAGCAGTAGTGTTAATAGACTGAGGATGAAGTTGTAGAGCCAGTTTAATTACAAGGTATGAAACACATGTATGAAATCATAACTTGTGGGTGAAGATTTGTGAGCGATTGTTAATGGAAGTAACACAAGTCCTCCTGATGACGGATCGAAAAGTAGTTATGTATACAAGAAGTAGAAACAGATTAATGTGAAGGTAGAGTTTATCCTAAAGAGGACAATCACCTCTAATTTATTTGATCATATTATAAGGTTTAGACTAACTCATGAAATATGGAAGACTCTTGATCAATTGTTCAATAAAAATAATGAAGTTCCACTACTGATACTAGAGAATGAATTGGCTAACACCATTTAAGGTAAGCTCTCTATTGGCACATATTTTTTTGAAGATTAAGAACTTATATTCTTAGATGTCTTTGATGAATCCAAACAAGGCTATCTATGATGCATGAAAGAGAAGAATTATTATTCGTAGTTTGAAGCCTGAATATATTTCATCTGCGATATCAATTCAAGGGTGGACTTAACAACCATCCTTGGAGGAATTTGAGAATCTATTGTTGTCACAGGAGATACTAACCAAACAATTGGCTAATGTATTTGTTAATGAAGGAGAAGAAAATTCTTTTGTATCCAACAAGAATAATTTTAAGGAATAATAAAGAGATACACTGCATGATCAATCATTAGGTGGTTCAAGCTCACCAGAAAAGAAGGAAGAGCCTTCTAATTATTATAGCAAGAAGCCTCTTATATGCTATCGATGTGGCAATATAGGGCACTTAAAAAGATATTGTCAAGCCAAGGAGAGCAATATGGCTCAACTTAAAAAGCTATTGAAGAATAAGAATAAGACTAGGGAAGGTTCTTCTTATCCAATGCTGGAGAAATAGATGCCATACTTTCTATCAACGTTGATAAAGATTAAATCAAGGATTCAGGATATAACATAATCGATTACATAGAGAAACAAGACACTGATATAATTAGTATGAAGCAAGAAATTTCTAAAGTTGTTTATACTGGTGATATGGTAGCTTATATAGAAGAAATCAAAGAAGTAGATCCTCAAGAAGTAATATCTAAAACAATATATGCCAATGACAAGCATTTCGGAAGAGCAATGAGGGAGATATGTTTGAAGTGGAAGTCTCAAGCCATTTGCAATATCAAAGGCAATTAATGACTCATAGAATATTCTAGAAGTAGATGGTGAAAGTAAAGATAAAATGGATGAAGCAGATATTGAAGTCTTTATTTGAAATGAAGAGATTATCATGACCCAAGCCTAGGGCTTAGATGTGACCGGCAAATGGAAAATCCTAAGGAACGCCAAACAAGCCTCATAACATATCATTACACACCTTGATGGCAGAAACAATTAAAATGATAATGAGAGATAAGTATAAACAAGGGGATTGGGAGTACAGGTAAACTTCCATATAATAACATCAAAGAACAAGAGAGTCAAGGATCATAGCATAGATACATAACATATTCAACAACACCTCTACTACATAGATAAGAGCGGTGGCCACAACAAACAACTGCCTCACTCTCATAGTCAATACATAAATAAAGGAAAGATAGATTTAATATATAGCAAGAGATCATAAGCAACATCCCTGGAATGGAAGACTCGCCACCAAGATTGAGACAATCAAACTAGCCAAGTGGAGGAGGAGGATAATCAAGCGGTGCACTAGTTCCTACATGGTAACATCATAGGCATAGAGTATGTGTTAGTACATCTAAATGTACTAAGTATGTGGGATACAATGCAACAAGAGATAAGCATCATAGGTAAAATGCATAATCATAAGCATTGAATATATACTAATAATATGACATGTATGAATGATGCTTGAAGTAAAACCATGCTTACAATTCAATCAACATGTATAGATAATAATACATAAGAGTGGGAAGAGACCTCAACAAATATAACATAAGATGAAACGAACTACAACTTGGAATCCTGATGTCAACCCTACATCGGAAGAAAGGAGGAAGTTACTTGTCAAGGTAAACCTCATAATGCCTAAGTAGATCCACTATGCCTTGGGTGAACTGGGTACTCGCCTCTAGTTCTTGGACTCGGATACTCGCCTCAAGCCTAGACTCGGGTACTTACCTTAAGCCCTCATATTTAGGGTACTCGCCTCTTAGAGATTTGTGGACTCGCCTCTTAGAGATTTGGGGACTCACCTCTAATCCCTTTACCTATGGTGGCACATAGTTCTGGGACTTGGGGACTCACCTCTGGTCCACTCAATGCTAAGTCTAATAGCACGGAATATATATGATAATCATACTTTAATAGCTTGCATTAAACATAGAGATATAACATGAGTAGATCTTAACATCATTGATCTCAAATGGTGAGCTTAACTTCAATACATAAGAATGGGTCATCATCAACATCACCCTTGCATTAAGATCAACATCAAAGGCTTACAAGAAGTAAGATTTAAAAAAAGGGGCTTAATCTGGCTCTACAACATCATTAATATTTTCATGATTTAAACACATCTTTAGAAAGCTCATAATCATTGTAGAGTCACTTGAATCATAACTCAACTAACAGATCATCAAAGCTTAAAGAATCTTAAAAAGGCATTTTATCAAACACTTGGTGGGTGTGTAATGCTAGTGTAAAACCATACCATTCAAGAGTGCTATCATGATAGAAAATCTAATGTAAAAGCTCCATAGATACTTGGTAACACCCTAAAGCAATATACATCAAAACCCTTAATCAAATGTCACATTAAATCTTAGATTCATAGCCCAAAACATAGTAAAATAGTAACCATCTCGTAAACCCCAACATTGTGTGCAGTGAATTTCATAATAAATAAGACCTATGAGTAAATCAACTTTAAATCATACAATTTGTAAGTGTTTAAGTGAATATTGGGGAATGTTTAGACTGATATGAGGGTGAAAAACAACTAAGTATAGGCATTTTCTCATGTGGGAAGGCTCAAGTCCAAGATTTAAAAATCTTGGGCCGAACTTGAAAAACTAGACATGAATGACACTGAGGCGCATCACGCCTGCAACGCATTAACCTCACTGTTTTCGTGCTTACTTGAAAATTCTGATTTTTCTATGGTTGCTCTAACATTCGGGTTAGACCTATTCTCCACTCAATTTGGACCCATGAACAAGAATATGAAGTTGAATTTTTGGTATCACACATGGATTTTGAGATATATGAAAATTATGATTCCAGGCACATTCGAGGCACATTTTTGGGCACTTTTTGGGGTCGTTTCAATATCTCTTACTTGGGTACATCCGTACCCGAATGTCACAGAGATGTACATGAGAGATGTAAACATGACAAATTCATCCCACATAGAGATGCAACAACGCATAAACATCATTTCAAAAATCTCCTCATAAGTGTAAAATTAGCATGGACTTTCTTAATATAATCATAAATGCATTCAATGACATAGGGGCTGAAACATAAAGCTTGGAATTCATTAGGACTTGACGTGTTATGATAAGATTGAATAAAATTAAAGCAATGCAAACATTGTTTCTCCATGCCCATTCCCCAAGAGACACTTTTGACTCAATGATCCTTCCAAAGAGCCTAAACGAACACCACATCCTTATCAATCAACTTCCTACCTTTCCATTCATTACCTCCACTAAGACCTTCTTCTAAGACAACTCATCCTCCACAACACCCACAACCTCAAAGAGTTCTATGACACTAGAGTCACCAAACCCTCAACCTAAAAGCATGAAGAACCAGACAAACCATAACCATATCCCTAGGTCATTCCAACCCTGATGCAACCTCCAACCTCCCTTTACATTCTACAAGGACTCACAATCCTAAACTCAATTTTCAACCTTAAATACATCTACTCCACTTGGTACCATAAACCACCATCTCCTCCTTGGAAGACAACCTCCAATCTACCAACTATTCACCCAAAGCTTCCAACCCTAGTAAGGCGGAATCAAGGCATTGCCTAAACTAGACCTCTTCAACCAAAGAAGATTTGGAATCATCAAGAATACTACACCACCACGCTCAACTTCCTCCAACCTAACCCCCCAATCTAGCCAATCGATGAACCTCTCTAGTCACCTCTTACCACCATCATCAACACATGCTAGGCCACCTAGAGCACCGACTACAACATAGCCTTACTGGGAATAATAATGCATACACATATAATAATCCTTAAGGAGTTCTAACCACCTTCTTGTTACCATCAACTTACACCTATCATATTTAGCAATCAACCTCTCATCCCCAAGACTTGCAATGCTACCTCCCAAATGCTTCAGAAGCTCTAAATAAATCAATGCACCATCACTAAAAACCTCCACAAACATACTAAGGTAGGGTTTTAAGACCCTATTCATGAAACCCATAAACATAGCCTGTGCATAAGCCAACCAAAAAACTCTAGCAATACTATGCTCACCCCTATTCTGGAAAGACACTTAGGAATATCACTTACCCTCATCCTCACTTGGAGACAAACCCAAACCAAAGATCAAGCTTAAAGAAGTGATTATCCCATTATAGTTGTCCAACTAAATCAACCATCCATAACTATCATATTACAACCTTATGGGTTCTACCCTCATTGGAAACACAATATGCAAGTAGCCGAACCACCTCAAGACCTCAAACCACAACTAAGTTAAACCAAAATCACAATACAAGACCCTATACAATAAGAACATGGGGCAACCCTTAGATATCAATTGTACCTTAAGACAAGAATGGACCTACCTCCTTTGCTACCACGTGATAACCTCCCACTCAAAGACGGGTTCATTAGGGAGTCTATTCTAACTTTGCGGGTCCTACTATCTATGAGGACATAATATGCTTGCAACTAATCCACCCCAATCATGATATTAATTTTACTACATCAACTCCAACATGTCACATGGAAAGACCTAAGGCAATATGAACACGGAACAACACCTATGAACATTCTTAACAATAATATACTCATAAAAGAGGTAGACACCAAAGGTTCACATATTAACTCAGGGCACACAAGAGATCTATTAGCAACAAAAAAAGAATAATGTAAGGTATAGCAAAACTAGAATCCATCAAAATTGGAACTTTCAACTTACCCGCGAAGTACCAAGCCATGTTTACTGACTCCCAGAGGGGTACGATTGAGAATGTCACCGACCATCCTTATAGTTCTTGGGGGACTCACAGATAATGTCTCATCTTGTGATTATTCCACTATATCCAAAACACGCACTCGAGCTAGATAAGCAATCTCTCGGGTAGTACCTTCCACTTTTATTGCATGTAGGAGGTAGCTTGTCCACCTATACCTTCACCATGATACTTGGGGCTGACTATCCTATTCTTGGCAACCCTCTTGTTTGGAGAATCATCGAACTCTTGATCTTGAAAGCTACCATCAAATCGATCCCTCTTGGATCCCTCACTTCTCCTCTTTATAAGCTTCTCCCCCTCAAGTTGTTCACATATGTCATGTGGTGAGACAAATCCATATCACTAATCAACATAGCAGATCAACACTCCTCGTTCACTGAATCAGACATGCCCATCATGAAATTATTCATTTTAGACCTTGGGTCGACAACTAATTGTGGAGCATATTTAGATAGTTTGTTGAACTTAATGGCATGCTCCCTCACACTCATAGATCCTTGCCTTAAGTTCACAAACTCCATCATCTTGGACTCCCTAAACTCAAGAGGGAAGAACCGATTAAGAAAGGCCGCCTGGACCTCCCCCCATAGAACTACATCGTTGATCTCCTTCTCCTCTTTCCATTGTGTGAACCATATTTGTGCCATCCCCTTGAGTTGGTAAGTTTCCAACTCTGCCTTCTCTTCAAACCTCACCCCTATAATAGATACGCCTTGCATACTTCATCAATGAACTCATGAGGGTCCTCATCCACCTTTAACCAACAGAATTTTAGTGGGTTCATCCTCATGAAGTCACCTACCCGAGATGCCAATGTAGGAGCATGATGTGCTTCAGCCCCTTGGTTGGCTTGATTAGCCATAATTTGAGCTAACATAGTAAGTATATCCCAAAATTCTCCATGAGTCGATTGTTCTTCAGGAGCGCGGGCTCTTCTTCCTCTTGTGTTAGGCATGATCTAGAATAGGAAAGAACAATCATTAGGGAGAAGAACCTTACCTCAACTCTATAGCATGACATGGATCATGAAGAACGGAAACATTTTCTTAAACATCTCATAGCCCCCTACTCATGGTTGTGGTGCACAACACAACCATGAATAAGACTCTAATTGACTTGGTGTGTTTAACTCTGAGTAACTAACAACCTAGTGATCTGACACCATCTTTGTCATGACCCAAGCCTAGGGCCTAGACATAACCAGTGAATGGGGAAACAAACAGAACCCCAAACAAGTCTCATAACATAGCGTTACACAACCTTGGTCGCGAAAGCAATTAAAATAACAATGAGATATAAGTATAAACAAGGGGATTGGGACTAAGGGTAAACTTCCATATCATAACACCAAAGAATAAGAGAGTCAATGATCATAGCATAGATACATAACATATCCAACAACATCTCTACGACATTGATAAGAGCGAAAGCCATAGCAAACAACCAGCTCACCCTCATAGTCAATACATAAATAAAAGAGATATAGCTTTAATACATAGCAAGAGATCATAAGCAACATCCTTGGGATGAAGGACTCACCAATAAACTTGAGACAATCGTACTAGGCACATAGAGGAGGAGGAGGATCAAAGGGTGCATCGGTTTCTAAATGGTAATATCATATAGGCATAGAGTATATGTTAGTACGTTTGAATTTACTAAGTATGTGGGATGCAATGCAATAAGAGATAGGCATGATAGACAAAATGCATAACCATAAGCAATGAATACATACTAACAATATGACATGTATGAATGAGGCTTTAAGTAAAACTATGTTTACAATTCAATAAACTTGTATAGATCATAATACATAAGTGTGGGTAAAGACCTCAACTGACATAAGATAAGACCAAGCGAACTACAATTTGGAATTTGGATGTCAAACCCACATCAGAAGAAATGGGGAAGTTACTTGCCAAGATAAACCTCCAAATGCCTAAGTGGATCCGCTAAGCCTTAGGTGAACTGAGTACTCGCCTCTAGTTCTTCGACTTGGGTACTCACCTCAAGCCCTTATATTTAGTGTATTCACCTCTTAGAGATTTAGGGACTCACCTCTAATCCCTTCATCTACGATGGCATGTAGTTCTAGGACTTGGGGACTCGCCTTTAGTTCAGTCAATGCTAAGTCTAATCCCACGGAATATATATGATAATCATACTTTAATGGCTTGCAATAAGCATAGAGATATGGCACGATTAGCTCTTGACATCATTGACCTCAAATGGTGAGCTTAACTTTAATACATAAAAATAGGTCATCATCAACATCAGCCTTGCATTAACATCAACATCAAAGACTCAAAAGAGATAAAAAAGGGGGGGGGGGGCTGCTATGGTTGAAAATTCGGATTTTGGTATGGTTGCTCTAGAATTCAGGTTAGACCCATGTCCCAATCAATTTGACCCTTTAAACAAGAATATGAAGTTGGATTTTTGATATCATGCATAGATTTTAAGATATATGGAAATCATGATTTTAGGAACTTTTGAGGCATATTTTTGGGCAATTTTTGGTCCCACCACACTATATCAGCCATTTCTTGAAAATGTTTCACGTAACACTCAAGTTTAGTGACAATCTGACTTCCACAACTTAATTCTCATGTAACACTCAGTTTGACCTCTAGCTTTCCTAACCGGGATTGGAAATCAGAATATTATAAGCATGAAATCAAGTTTTACTGGTTCATATGGTTGCAACCCAGGTAAAACAGAAAGTCAAAGTTCATCAATGACTCCAACATAAGGTGGCTTTAAGAATCTTAGGGTTCCTTGTTAGCATACCTCATTGCCAATTAGGATGTAGTCATAAGCAAGTAATAAGTGCTAGTAGCTAATGCATTGCTAGGATACTTAGAAAACAATCCGCATCTATCCTTTGATGAACCATTTTGCTTCCACAAAGTAGTTCCTTATCATTTTTTTCTTCTGTCAACAAGTTACAAAAAGATTCGTCCATCAGAATTTCTTAAAAGAATAGATTTCATTATAATTAAAAAAATTGGGGGAAAAAGCTTCACAATTGGTTTCAAAATTGATTAATATAGAATTAACTGGCATATATAAGTAATGATTCACACTCTTGGAATATGTTGTGCAATTATGGTCTTTTTCCCCTTTATGTGATCATCTAACAAAATCATAAAGGTGGAACTCATCGACAACCCCCTAAAGCTGGTAGAATTTTTCATTTAGACACCTCACGTAAGTCTTGTACTTCAAAGTTTAAACTTGCTAATTAATATTAGAAAATATCTACGCCATGTAATTTATACTTTGTATATTAAGTAAACACACAATTATCTCATATTTGTGTATGAACACTTTTTATATTCTATTATATACTTTATACAAGATTGATACATAACATATGTCACGACCCAAAATGGATCGTGACTAAAGCAGAATAAAATAAAATGGAAACAATCATGACATATTATACAAAAATCCCAAAACCTAGAGTCATGAGTACAAGAGAATCTAAGGTAATACAAAAGAGCGAATATATCTGTTGCAAAAGAAAATATAACTCTACCTAATAAAAACTGATACAATGTCTAAAATAGAAACATGGAAAAATCTGAAAAGATCCATGGTGATTCGATGTCTAAGCCTTACCGCTAAGTTCTAAATAGATGGATAATAACTCTGCTAGAATGAATCAACTACCCCTGTATGGATCTCGATGCTCGATCTGCAGGGAGAAAACAAAGTAGGGGTAATTACACTGAAATGTACTTAGTAGATTCAACCTGAGTAGGAGAAATCAAACAATTATGTAATGACCAAGAATCCTACAACCTCAATCAAAAGGGTTAGTGCACAAATAAAATATACGTAAAGATAAGGTAAAGTAACCATAATAATCAATGATGCAATGTCATGAGAGTGTGAGTATAATGCATGGGAGTCTTGTCAAGCCATATATTAAGTGTCTCTCAACCTTGCCACCTACTTGTAGTCAAGGGTATCATAGTATCTCAACCTTGCCACCTGCCCATGGTCAAGGAAATCACAACATCTCAACCTTGCCACCTACCTATGGTCAACATATCTGAAAAGTGTACATCTTACCTTTGCCTTCTGTCCGAGTCAAGAGGTAGCATAATAATGACACATTCTTTGCCTCCTACCCCGGTCAAGGGTTAGTACAATGCAGTGTGAAATAAATGCATGTTAATGATGCAATTCAATATATATATATATATATATATATATATATATACATACACATACACACACATAATGGTGTCATAAGTATACTCACACATAAGCCTCATATAATCATAGAGACCAAGATCAAATGTCATAACCGGTACCACAACCATTATCATATCTCAACTTATTATAATTATGCTAATAGTATAGTGTAACAACCATACTGGACCTCACTCATTCCAAACTATACACAGTCAAATATAACAATAATAATAGACCTTACGCATCCCAAAATATACACACAAAATTTCTCAAATAGTACCACAAGCCTCATAATATCACAATAATATCCCAAAATAACTCAATTCTAAAGATTTTATCTCAATTTATCAATAGAATCACAATTTACTCAAATTTAATCGGGATCACATTCCCATCACAATTGAAACATATAAACCCATTTACTCATGAATCAATTAAGATCTTAAAATTACCATATAAATATGTCCAATAACTCAAATCTAGTTCCAAAAGGTTAGCCGAACCTACCTCGATAGCTGAATTGCACTCGAACAAGCTTTCAATCAACTCAAGTCTCCAAACGATCACCAAATTGATCAATCACTTTTAAAAATAGATATTACACATCAAGAGATGAATTTTGATACCCATATTGGCACAAATTAGCCTTAGGAACAAAATGATCCAAATTAGTCCTAAATCACAAATCTAAAAATTGACTTCCAAATCAGGTTCTACATAAAAAATGGAGTTTGTGAGTGAAAATCCACTAAAATCGAGTTCAAATTGAATGAGAAATCATCATTTAATGTTTTGAAATCATAAACTAAAAATCCCCAATTTTGGACATTCAAAATCATGAAATTCAAGACAAAATCAAGATATAGGTCATGCAAATTGATTAAAAAGAGGTTAGGAACACTTATCCAAAAGAATTCTTCGAAAACCTTCTTAAAAATTGCCCAAAAAGCTTGAAATATTTGAAAATGGAGTAAATATGGTGTTTCTCGAATATATCACTATTTAGATAAAAAATACACTCTACGAGCACAGGGTGGGACCCATGAACATGGAGGGAAATGCCATCTGAACATAGAACAGGGTCCACGAACACAGAATAGTACACAGACTGACCTCAGTGAATGCGGGGGTCCTTGTCGCGAACACAGAGTATGAACATGATAAGCTTCCATAAACATAGAGGCATAGACACGATCACAAAGTAGAGACGTTGGTACCAAATTTCACTAACACCAACAATTCTCAATTAATGACTACACTGGTAACAGACCCTCAGAACTCATCCAAAATAAGAATTACACAAACCAAATTTGTACCCTTACTAGAAATAGTGATCCAGACTCAATGGAAACATCAAAAATCGATTTCAAGGTCTCCTCCTCACAATTATCCATGAAACTCATATAAACTAGCTTTATACTTAAAATACCAAAATTTTCCTTAGTAACTCTAAAAATTATGATGAACAATTTCTATCATTAGTTTCACTATCCGAAACTACTAGAATTATTAGAATTTTGATCCGAGCTTCTGAACTTCAAATGTTGACCAAAGTCAAACTTTAGTGTCATTCCCTAGGAGGGCACCAAAGACGTGGCTGACACCCAGAGAATATTTTTAGTCCCCTGTCATGACCCAAGTCTAGCGGCTAGACTTAACACGACGAATAGAAACTTGAAGGGACCCAAGCAAGCCACTTAACATATCAATCACTCATTCTTAGTTGCAACAAAAGGTAAACGACAACATGAGATATATAAAATGGAAAGTGGGACTAAGTATCACGACCCAAGCCTAAGGTCTAGACGTGACAGGCGAATAAGGAACCCAAAAAAACCCTAAACAAGCGTCGTAGCATATTCTTACATATCCTTGGTTGCGAAAGCAATACAGAACAAAGTAAGAAACATAAATAAAGGAAATTGGAACTATGGGAGAGACTCATATTTAAATATCTTGAATATTATAAGTAAGTGAAAGCTTAAGTATAATACATAACTTGCCCAACAACACCTCTAACATAGGACTTAACGGGGGCCAAGACAAGTAACTGGGCTCACTCTCATAATAAAAGTATACCAAAAGAAAGATAGTCTTTACTACACAGCTTAATAACATAGATATTGTCCTTGCACATGAGGACTCACCAACTAGCTTGAATGGATACAACTAGCCACGTGGAGGATGATGATAACTAAATGGAGCCCTGATTCCCACATGGTAACATCATGTAGGCATAGAGTATGCATTAGTACATCTAAATGCACTCATTATATAGGATGCAATGCAACAAGAATCAGGTATCTTAGTCAAAATATACGATATTAAGCAATAGACATAATATAGAATATGCCATGTATGATCAATGCTTAAATAAAAACTGCTTAAGTAACTCATGCTTGCATAGGATATCATATGTGAAGAAGAGACCAAGCTAGAATTCCAAATGTACAACCCTTTGGTAGGTTAGTGATGATGCCGCCCCATCATTTAGAGGGATGAGTACTAAACCTCATCTAGGTTGATAAGTACTAAACCCTATCTAGGTTAGTGATGATGCCGCCCCATCACTTAGGTGGATGAGTACTAACCCTCATCTAGGTTGATGAGTACTAAACCATATCTAGGTTAGTGATAATGCCACCCCATCACTAGGTGGAGAAGTACAAAACCTTTATTAGGTCATCGAGGCGCTTAGACCCTCCCGGATTAGGCATGGTCGAGTTTTAGACTTTACATAGAATTTATCATATGGTCCAATGCAACACTTCATAAAGGAATAATCATATACATAAGCTCATTTCATCATCATAACATCATTCATATCATATCTCATGTGTAGGACCTTCAATTCCTCAAGAAACCACAACTGGATATTTTATCAAACACTTTGGGGGGTGTAGTGGGGATAAACGACCATGCAATTAAGAGATGAAATCATACAAGAAAATCTATTGTAAAACCATCAATCAACACCTTACAACACCCCCAATACATACATCAGAACATCTCATCAAAATTTACAATAGATCCAAGATATATAACTCACAACATAGCAAAATAGTCACAACTTTACATAGCTTTAACATAGTTCATAACCATGTTCATACTAGTAAACCCATTTGTAAACTCAACTTTAAATCATGCAATTTAGGAAAAAGGAAGCTTGGGTATCATGGGTGAAAGAAACCCATGACAGAAACCCAGATACCTTAGGTCTAGAGTTGCTTAGAATTGAGATTAGGAAGAATAGAGGCCTGGAAATGTTCTTTGAATCCAATCTTGTTCTTTGGTTTCCTTGAAATTGAATTGGGGCTTGATGGAGGCTCTTGAGAGAATTAAGAGTTTATTTGAGATGAGAGTAATGAGTTTGATCCTTTGGAACCTTATTTAGGTCTTTTAGGAAGGTTAAGATAGCATTGGAAGTCTAAAATGAGTATTAGAGTAATTAGCATTTACGAAAATGCCATTAGTGAACGGATGGAAAATTTGGCAAACTGTTTCCCCACAGAAGGTCCCACAGGTCATGTGCCACTTCATGGGTCATGTGGAGAGACCATGACAAGTTACTTAGTCCAAAAATTGAAGTTGAAAATTGACTGGAAAAAGATATCTCATCATGACTACGAAGGCCTCCATGGGTCATATGGAGACTTGTGGAAACATACTTGATGCTAGAAAATATTGCCCAGGCTCCATGCCAAGGGACACAGGTTGTGCCCCACGCCATGGGTCATAATTAGGGGGCGTGGCACAACACTTAGCAAAAAAACTCCCCCAAACGCCCACTATTCCTCTCTTGTACTCACCCCATGACTAGCCACACGACCAGTGGTAAGCTACATAACACATGCCACTGGTCGTGCCCCATGCCTTAGGACAGAAATGGCTTTTTTCAACTCAAGAAAAATCATACAACCCGTACAAGACACCACTGCTCGTATAGGTGCCCATGGGGCTTCACTGCATGGGAGGGACTTACAAAAATGGTCATAACTCCTTCATCCAAACTCGAAATGAGGTAAAACCAAGTGCGTAGGAAAGCTAACTCAAAGGAATTTCAGTTGACATGTTACGGGTCACCTAGTTCCAAATGTGCTAAAAGTTATGCTAGTTTAAAGTTGTCCCTTGCATGAACTGTCACCCAAAACTCAGCTTTTAGGGAAGTCTTGAACTTGTTTAGGTACTAGGAGTCTCCCATGAACCTAATACCAGACCAACTTAACCAAATGAGGCTTGAAACATGGATACACAAGAGCATAAAGTTATGGTGTCATAATATCTCCCTTTTTGATAACATTTGTCCCCAAATGTCAAAGAAATGTACACTAGGAAAATAGTCATGAAGACTTTGGCCCAAACATGAATGTAATAATGCACATAAACATGATTTCCAAGGAAAGTTCAACATGTACATTGAAAATTCTCATAATCTTATTAACATGAACATGAATGCATGCAATGATATAAGGGACAATACTTGAGACATGGAATCATAAAAAGGACTTGACATGTCATTATAAGTTTGAATAGAATGAAAGAGACATGCGTATTACTTCTTCATGCCTGCACCAGCTCCCCGAGAAACACATATGAATAGATGACTTTTCCAAAGGGCCTTAATGAACACCACATACCCATTAATCAACCTCTCCACTCATCCATCCCACACCTCTACCGGGACCTCCTTCCAAGCCATCTTATCCTCCACCTCACCGACAACTTCAAAGAGTTCTATAACACTAGAGTCACCAACAAATCCCATCCACCTAGAAGCATGAAGAACTGGGTGAACCATATTTACATCCATAGGAAAATCCCCAAACTTATGTAACCTTACTGACCTTCCTCTACACTCTATAAGGAATCATAATCCTCAAGTCAAGTGTCAACCTGAAATTCACCTAACCGACTTAGTACCATAGCCACTATCTCCCATTTGGGAGACAACCTCCACTCTATCGTATTTTCACCCAAAACATCCAACTCTAATAAGACAGAATCAAGGCCTTTCTTAAACTAGACTTCTTAACCCAAGAAGACCCAGAATCACCAAGGACACTACTACCATTCCCAACTTCCCTCAACTTAGTTCCAACCTAGCTAACCTATGGACCTTTTAGTCTCCTCTTTTTGCCACCATTATCCACGTATGCTAAGCTATCTATAGGCACCCTACTTAGAGTACCAACCACAATGCTAGCCTTACCAAAAAAAGAACTGAAGCACACTTATATCATAATCCTTAAAGAATTCTAACCACTTTCTTGTTATCCACAAAGCATACTTATCATATTTAGCAACCAATCCCCCCTCCAAATGATCCACAAGCTCTAAATAAATCAATACGTCATCACTAGAAACTACCATAAACATACCAAGGTAGGGTTTTAAGACCCTATTCATGAAAACCATAAACATAGCCAATGCATAAATTAATCAATCTTCATGAAGACACAACCTACATACAACTATTCCATTCCAAGTATAACACCACAAACCACCACACTAACTCCAACAAGTCACAAGGCAAAGTCTAATATAAGATGAACACGGATCAACACTTATGGACTTTTTAGCAACCATATACTCTACCAATAGATAGACGCCAAAGGTTTAAATCACAACTTGGGACACATAAGAAGCCAAATAGCAACTAAAAGAATAATGAAGGAAATAATAATACTCGAATCCATCAAAATCAAAACCTTCAACTTACCTTCCTTCGTCTTCCTCTTTGAAGCTCCATGATCAACTAGAAGAGTAAAGAACAATCATTAGGCGGCTAAAAACTTAACTCAACCCTATAGCATGACTTAGCATATGAAGAAGGGAAACATTTTTTGAAATTTCTCATAGCCTCTTATTCATAGTTGTGACGCGCTTTACAACCATGAATAGGACTCTAATCAACACATTGCATTGGACTCCAAAGATCTATAAACCTAGTACTCTAATACCATCTTTGTCACAACCCAAGTGTAGGGCCTAGATGTGACCAGCGATTGGTGAACTCAAAGAAATCCCAAACAAGCCTCGTAGCATATTATTACATATCCTAGTCACGGAAGAAATGCAAAACAAAGTAAGAAACATAAATAAAGGGAATTAAAACTATGGGAGAGACTCATGTTTAAATAACTTGAATATCATAAGTAAGTCAAAGCTTAAGCATAATACATAACTTGCCCAATAACACCTCTAACATAGGACTTAACGGGGGCGAAGACAAGCAATTGGGCTTACCCTCATAGTAAAAGTATACTAAAAGAAGGGAAGTTTTTAATACATAGCTTAAGAAAATATATATATTACCTTCACACATGAGGACTCACCAACTAGCTTGAATGGATACCACTAGCCATGTGGATGATGATGATGAACAAATGTAGCTCCAGTTCCTACATGGTAACATCAAGTTTCTATATGGTAACATCACGTAGGCATAGAGTATGCATTAGTATGTTTGAATGTACTAAGTATGTATTACGCAATACAACAAGAATTAGGTATCTTAGTCAAAATGCACGAGACTAAGCAATAAACATAAAAATACAATATGGCATGTATGATCAATGCTTAAGTAAGACATGCTTAAGTAACTCATGCTTGTATAGGATATCATATGTAAAGAAGATACCAAGCTAAATTTTCAAACGTACAATCCTTTGGTAGGTTAGTGATGATGTCGCCCCATTACTTAGGTTGATGAGTACTAACCCTCATCTAGGTTGGTGATAATGCCGCCCCATCACCAAGGTGGATGATTACTAACCCTCATCTAGTTTGATGAGTACTAACCCCCATCTATGTTAGTGATGATGCCGCCCCATCACTTAGGTGGATGAATACTAGCCCTCATCTAGGTTGATGAGTACTAACCATAATCTAGGTTAGTGATGATGCAACCCTATCACTTAGGTGGATGAGTACTAACCCTCATCTAGGTTGATAAGTACTACCCTTATCTAGGTTAGTAATGATGACACCCCATCACAAGGTGGAGAAATATAAATCCTTCACTAGGTTATCTGGGCGCTTAAACCCCTCGGATTGTGCATGGTCGAGTTCTACACTTTACACAGGATTTATCATATGGTCTAATGCAATACTTCATATAGGAATAATCATATACATAATATTATTTCATCATCATAACATCATTCTTATCATATCTCATGCTTAGGACCTTCAATTCCTCAAGAAACCATAACTAGACATTTTATCAAACACTATGTGTGTGTGTGTGTGTATGTAGTGGTAGTAAAAGACCATGTAATTTAGAAATGAAATCATGCAAGAAAATCTATTGTAAAAACATCAATCAATACCTTGCAACCCCCCTAAGACATTCACGTCAAAACACCTTATCAAAACTTACAATAGATCCAAGATATATAACTCACAACATAGCAAAATAGTCACAACTTTACATAGCTTTAACATAGTTCATAAACATATTCATACTAGTAAACCCATTTGCAAACTCAACTTTAAATCATGCAATTTAGGAAAAAAAGGAAGCTTGGGTATATTCAGTGAAAGGAACCCATGAAGGAAACCCAGATACCTTAGGTCTAGAGTTTCTTAGAATTGAGATTGGGAAGAACGAAGGCTTGGAAATGATCTTTGAATCCAATCTTGTTCTTGGGTTTCCTTGAAATTGAATTGAGGCTTAATAGAGGCTTTTGAGAGAATAAGAGTGTATTTGAGATGAGAGTAATGAGTTTGATCGTTTGGAACCTTGTTTAGGTGTTTTAGGAAGGTTAAGATAGCATTGGAAGTCTAAAATAGGCATTAGAGTAATTAACAGTTACAAAAATGCTATTAGTGAACGGATGGAAAATTTGGCAAAGTGTTGCCCTACGCAAGGTCCCAGAGGTCGTGTGGCACTCCACGGGTCGTGTGGAGTGCCCATGACAAGTTACTTAGTCCAAAAATTAAAGTTGGAAATCAATTGGAAAAAGATGTCTAGTCATAAGCATGGAGGCCTCCACGGGTCGTATGGAACCTCACGGCTCGTGTGTAGGCTTGTGGCACCATACTTGGTGATGCATAATATTATCTAGGCTCTATGCCAAGGTCCATGGGTCATGCCCCATGCCATGGGTCATAATGAGGGGGTGGGGGTGGCATAGTACTTAGCAAAATAACTCCCCCAAACGCCCATTATTCCTCTTTTGTACTCACCCCACAACCAGCCACACAGCACGAGCCACTAGTTGTGCCCTATACATTAGGCGAAAAATGGCATTTTTCAACTCAAGACACCTCATATGACCCGTACAAGACACCACTGCCCGTATAGCTTCCCATGCTGCTTTACTTTCACGGGAGAGTCTTATGAAAATGGTCATAAATCCTTAATTCGAACTCTAAATGAAGTGAAACCAAGTGCATTCGAATGCTAACTCAAAGGGATTTCATTTGACATTTTGTGGGTCACTCAGTTCCAAATGTGCTAAAAGTTATGCTAGTTTAAAGTTGACCCTTGCATGAACCATCACCCAAAACTCGGCTTTTAGGGAAAGTCTTGTGCTCGTTTAAGTATTAGGAGTCGCCCATGAACCTACTACAACCCCAACCTAACCAAATGAGGCTTGAAACATGGATACACAGAGCATAAATTTATGGTCTTCTAAAATTTAGGTTACATTTCCCACTCAATTTTGCCCATTGATCAAGATATGAAGTCAGATTTTTGATATCATGCATAAATTTTGAGATATATGAAAATTATGATTATGGGCATTTTCAAAGCACATTATTAGGTCATTTTTGGGGCATCTCAATATCTCTATCTTAGGAACATTCATCCTCGAATGTCAAAGAAATGTGCATAAAAAAAGTAATCATAAAGATTTCAGCCCGACATAAAAGCTATAATTACACTTAAACATCATTTTCAAAAATCTCATGATAAATGCCAAAATAACCATAAACTTGTTACCACTAACATGAATGCATACAACATGATATGAGGGCTAAAACTTAGGATTGAAATCAAAGACAGGACTTAATTTGTTATCTTAAGCTTGAGTAGGATGAAAGAGGTATAGATATCACTTTTTTAAGTCTGCTCTGTTTCCCCAAGTGACGCTTCCGACTTGTTGATTCCTCCAAAGAACCTTGATGGATGCTATACCTTTGTGCCTCAATCTTTTTGCTTGTCTATTCAATATCTCAACAGGGACCTTCTCATAGGTCAAACTATCTCCCACAACACCCATGACCTCTGAGGGCACTATAGCACTTGGGTCACCTATACACTTCGTCAACATCGACACATGGAAGACCGGATGAATCATGTCCATATATATAGTCAACTCTAATTCATAGGCAACCTTACCAATTATTCTCAAAACTCTTTAAGGACCCACCAACCTCGGGCTCAATTTACCCAAACCATGCCATACCCTTCATGGATGAGATCTTCAAGTAAACCCAATCACCAACCTCACCAAGGTACCTTCGTATAGGCTTTATCCACTTTCATGGAATCGAAAAGAATAGAATAGAATAAATCATGAGCCTATTTCAAAATCAACTTCCTCAATTCATTAACATTAAACACACATAATCTACCTTGGTACCTAAGGATATCATCTTCCCCTTGGGAGAAAACCTCCACTTTACAACCTTCTACAAAGGCCTTCAACTCTAACTTGCTTTTACCTCCTCAATCTAAGAAGATTTAGACCCATCAACAACCACTACACATCATTATCAACTTCATCCAAACTAACTCCTAATCTAGGCAACAAGTGAACCTCTGTAGTCACCTTGTTGCCATCATCATTAACATGAACTATACTACCCATAAATACCTACATAGAGCATCAACCATAATATTAGCTTTGCTGGGGTGATAATACACACTCATATCATAATCTTTGAGGAGCTCTAATCATCTTCTTTGTCTCAAATTAATATCTTTTTAGGTGAACATATATTGAAGACTCTTGTGGTCGGTGAACATATCAATATGAACTCCATACAAATAATGACACCAAATTTCAAAGCAAATACCATAGCCGCCAATTCAAGATCATGGGTAGGATAATTCTTCTCACGCACTTTAAGTTGTCTAGAGGTATATGCTATCACCTTACCATTTTACATCAACACACACCCCAAATTGATTCTAGAAGCATAATAATAAACCACAAAACCTTCTTACCCTTTTAGTAATGCAAAAATAGGAGTGGAGATGAGGTTATCTTTCAAAGTTTGGAAACTCTGTGTGCACTTATCGGTCCACACAAAATTCACCTTCTTTTGAGTCAATTTAGTCATAGGAGAAGCAGTAGAAGAGAAAACATGTAAAAACCTCCTATAATAACCCAACAAACCTAAGAAACTCCTAATGTTCAATGGAGTCAAAGGTCTAGTCCAATTTCTAATCACCCTCATCTTCTTAGATCTACCCTAAGATCGTCACCCGACACCACTTGCCTTAGAAAATCAACCTCTTTCAACCAAAACTCACATTTCTCATATTTTGCATACAACCTCTCCCCTCTCAAGATTTACAACACCACCCTTAATGATCCATATGCTCCTCCTCACTATGGGAATAAATCAAGATATCATAAATAAAAACCACCACAAACATGTTAAGGTAGGGTTTAAAGACCCTATTCATGAGATCCATAAATATAGCCGGTGCATTGGTTAACCCAATAGACATAACCTTAAATTCATAGTACCCATATATAGTCCGAAAGGTTGTCTTGGGAATATCACACTCCCTTACCTTTACTTCAAGGTAACCGAAACAAAGGTGAATCTTAGAAAAATGACTAGCCCATTGAAGTTGATCAAAAAGGTCATCAATCCTTGGTAGAGGGTACTTGTTCTTTATGTTAACTCTATTAAATTGTTAGTAATCAATGTAAATTCTAAGTGAACCATCCTTTTTCTTCACAACAATACTGGTGCACCCCAAGGTGACTTACTAGGCCTTATAAAACCTTTTTCCAACAAATCCCGCAGTTGCTCCTTTAACTCCTTCAACTCGCCAGGGCCATATAATAAGGGGGATTAGAAATGGGTTGAGTATTTGGAAGGAGGTCTATACCAAAATCTATTTCTCTTTCAGGAGGAACATCGGGAAGTTCATCGAGAAAGATATTAAAAAACTCACTAACCACAGGAACCGACATAATAGGAAGGACTTTAGACTCAACATCCCTAACCCTCACAAGATGATAAAGACAACCCTTAGAAATCAACTTTTGAGCTTTAAGACAAGAAATGAATCTACCCTTGACCACTACATCATAACTTTCCCACTCAAGGATGGGTTCATTAGGGAATTGGAATTTAACCCTATGTGTTCTACAATCAATAGAAGCATTATATGCATGCAATCAATCTATCCCAAGTATGACATCAAAATTCACCATATCTAACTCAACAAAGTCACAAGGCAAGATTTTATGCAAAATGAACACAGGACAATTTCCATAGACTCTTCTAGCAATAATGGACTCACCAACAGGTGTAGACACTTTATAAGGCTCATATAACAATTCAGGACTAGCATGAAACTTTTTGACAACCAAAGGATTAATAAAAGAAAGAGTGGCACCCGGGTCTATCAATGAATACATATCAAATTAATAACCTTTAACATACTTGTAAAATATTACTCCAAATCTGGTGACCCTAGAAGGGTATGGTTGACAACATCGATGGTCATCATCATAATCCATAGTAACCCTTTATTAATGACTCGACTTATGGTCCTTTGCGTCACACTCGAAACATGCACTTGAATCGGCTAAACAATGTCCTAGATGGTACTTTCACACTTGTAGCACGGAGGAGAAGCTTGAAAACCAACACCCTTTCCTTTCCTTTGAGTATATGAGTAATCAACAATCTTGTGTCCTATCTTTCTATACTGATAGTATGCACTTGTGTTCCTCCAACACATTCTAATATGGTTTCTCCCATATTTTGGACACCTAGCGCGAGTCCTCCTACCCTTAACACCTTCAAATTGAACCCTTATCCTTCCTTCCCTTGAGGTCACCAGGCAATTCCTCATATTGTTGCCAATATCACCACACCTGAAACAATCCATAATTATCGTTAAACACCTTCCTTGATGTTTATTGCCACACCCTTGACAAGTGTCAAAAGTGGTCCTTTACTTTGGGTACTTGGGCACCGATAGTCTAGTAGAAGATGAAGCACCCTCAACTCGGGATATCTTGGCCTCTTCCTCCCCCATCTTATCATTTAGGATCTTGGGAGCTCTCACCTATTGGTTGAGTTAAATGGTCACCACTTTGGCCAATCTCCATAGAGCAATACAAACCTCTAAATTTGACATATCACTGTCCTGACTAGCTTGAGACATATTCTGAAATATAATAATTTAAAATAAGAAATAAGCCTTAGAGCACCTAGCTCTACCATACATATTAGATCATGAAGAAGTGACATATTTCCTAAAATGACTCATGGCCTCCTATTCATTGTTATGACATGCTTCACAACTATGAATAAGACTCTAAGCGATGCGTCGTGTTGGATTCTAACGACTATTAACAACCTAGTTCTCTGATATTAAGTTTATCATGATTCCGGTCTGGGGCCTAGACATGACAGGGCAAGCAGGAACTCGAACAGACCCAAACAAGCCTCATAGCATATCAACCACACATCCTTGGTCACGAAAACAAGGAAAACAACAACAAGTAGGCATAAAGTATGCGTTAGTACGTTTAAATATACTAAGTAAATATGATATAATGTAGCAAGACAAAAGCCAATATAGTCAAAATGGATAATAATAGGCAATAGATAGCATAGTTTCAGTATGGCATGCGTAATTAATTCTTGAAGTAAAATTTGCTTATAAATCATTCAACTTGCAGAAAGCGAATACATA
The DNA here is from genome assembly GCA_025642045.1 of Solanum sejunctum. Classification (NCBI taxonomy): domain Eukaryota; kingdom Viridiplantae; phylum Streptophyta; class Magnoliopsida; order Solanales; family Solanaceae; genus Solanum; species Solanum sejunctum. Next base: position 28,884 of record JAOTQJ010049270.1, read on the forward strand.
TTTGGGAAGAGACCTTAACTGACAAAGAATAAGACCAAGTAAGTTACAAGATAGAATACTAATGATTACACCTTATCATTAAAGAGGCGGTCTACTTTCCAAGGTAAATTATACTTTACCTTACGGGAGCCTGTCCCATTTTGGAGAAGTAATCCCCTTTATGGGAACCTGTCCCATTTCGGAAAGAATTTTATGAGAAACTTCTCTTTACGAGAGCCCATACTATTTTGGGAAGAATTTCAAGAGAGAGTTCACTAAATGGATCCACTAGTAAAGCAAGGGTAAAGTATACTCCTACGTTGGCACACAGTTTGAGAAAAGAAATATGAACCCATAAAGATGATTCATGCCACATCCAATCAATTGGTGCTTATCCTAATACCATGAAATAATTAAAATAATCATACTTTAGAAATTTGTAAGAAACATGGAAACATGGCATGAGTAGCTCCAAAACATCTTTGACCTCTAATGGTGAGCTTAACTTTAAAGCATAGGAATAGATCATCATAAAAAATTACCCTTGCATTAACATCAAAGGTCCACAAGAGGTAAAATCTTTGAAAAAGGGCTTACTTTGACATTTATAACATCATTTACATGTTCATGAATTCAATGCATTTTGAAAGCCCAAAATTATCATGAAGTCACTTGACTCATAAATCATGCAATAGATCATCAATAACTTGAAAATCCTTGTCAAGATATTTTATCAAACACTTGGTGTGTGTGTGATACCTATTCAAAATCATGCAATTCAAGTGCAAATCAACCCACAAACATATTGTAATACCCTCATGTAAGATACCTTTAAATCCATCATCAAATCTCATAAGAGATTATAGTTTTATAGCTCAAAACATACATAGACTCAATAGACAAAACCAACTCATAGTATAAGCTTGAGATAGATAGACATGCATATTTAATCAAAATTTCATAAAACCCCAACATATTTCATCCTTATAATTCATAGTAAAAGATACCCATAGATAATACAACTTGAAAACATGCAATTTTCATAAAATAGGAAGATTGGGTTCCATGGGTGAAAGGACCCAATGAATAAAACCCACATACCTAAATTTAGGGATTCCTTAATGTAGTCATGAAGAGAACTTGAATCTTGATGAAGTTCTTGAGATCATGAATTAAGCTTGAGACACTTGAATTAGGGTAGGAATTTCGATGAAATGGTTAAGAGGTTTTAGAGAGCGATTTTGAGTGATATAGAGTTGAAAAATGGCTAAGCATAGGTGTTTTCACACATAAGTGGGAATTGGGGTCCAAGACCCCAATACCATAGGCCAAAAAAGAAAATTAAGAAGGTTCTAACATGGATCCACGATGGATTCGCGTCGTAGAACCATCACGCACCCTTACTGTCCCAAAAAATTATGAAATTCTTTTTGAACTACGGGTCTATAAAATTTGGGTTATATACACATCCCAATCAATTTTTCCCTAAATCAAGAATATGAAGTCAGATTTTCGATATCACGTATGAATTTTGAGATATATGGAAATTATGATTATGGACATTTTCTAAGCAGATTTTTGGGGCATTTTTTAGGCGTTTCATCCCCAAGAGAACTACATGGCCTCATCACAGTCATTCAATCAATTAGATCTACAAATCAGCAGAAGACAAAGGGAAATTAAATAGGCACATCTTATCATTTAGTCTCAAAATAATAATAATGCAATAGAAGGCTAGTAGAAAGAACTTGCTCACAATCTTAACAGTCAACATTTGACTCCAATCTATGAAGCCTCTATCACTATCAGGTGTTGCCAATGTCAGATTCATGGCTACCTCAAACAATAATAAGCTAGTAAATGTCTAACTCTAAAGCAAGATGAAAATAACATAATGAATCCTCTGGAGTAGGAGAGGCTCACTAATCAGCTAAATGTCCTAGATTCTCAACGATGCTCCTGTTGATGATCTCTAATCCCTGAATCTGCATCATATAAAGATAAAGTTCTAAATGGTGTCAGTACATAGAATGTAAGGTATGCAAAATAGCTGAATGATATCGAAATAGATGGAATTATATAAAAACAACAATCAAACCAGAATAATAACAATCAACATGTCAAATGTCTATCTAAAGCAAGAATAATAAATAGACAAATGACCCATCTAACCCATCAAACCTTATCAATCAAATTAGACTCATCTCAGAGGGACTCATCTCGACTCATCTCATCTCATCTCATCTTAACTCAGAGTACTCAGTTTGGGAACTTTTTCGGAGTTTCTCTTATCCTACAATAATCACTTATGAGAGAGTAATTATATAACAATCTCGCAAATGTTTTCACAACCATTCTATACTTATTAGGTAGGGAATAAATTAAAAACCACAGTGGACAACTCCAAACAATGACAACAATCTATAAGTGCTCTATTGATTTCAGGGACTCCTAATCAGAGGGAACCTCAATGTAATGAAAAAGGCTCTAATCCTCATCTGCACTTGGTAATGTAGTTTGACGAGTGTGAGTTGGATAAACTCTTACTCTATCAGTGCTTAATACTCCTCCCATGTCTCAATGCTCATAAAACAATCTATCCAAGCAAACTATCTCAACCAAATCATCTTAATCAACCTCTTGCAGGCACTATCTTTTAGTCAATCTCATAGAGACTCTAATCATCTCATCAATCAACATCTCAATCAATAGATCAAGGCTCAGAACAATCATTAGGGAATAATCGAATTGATAAATCATCACAGTTCATTTGGGAAGACTCATGGACCATCAAATACTATCAATCTATCATCATTCTCACATTCACAATCACAATCTTTATCGACACTCTCAATCAAGGCTCTAGACTCAATACCTATCTTCTTTCATTCATGCTTTTAATAATTAACATACAGGGTTATACAATATCTCATGAAAAATATTCAATTCAAGAAAATAAGTTCATGATAATGATCAACATAACAAAATTCATGTAATTAATGTGATTTTCAAGAAAATTCATCAAGAATCATGTATGTAGACTCATGAACTGTCAATACTCTTCTAAGAGCATCTATGGGGCACATGAGAGAATAGTCTCATGCTTTAAGTTTATCCTTACATACCTGGATGAAGCTTTATCAATCGACCTTCAAGAATTTCCTTGAATTCTTCAATCTTAAACGTCCCTCTTATTTCCTCTCAAGCCCTACTCTTTCAAATACTTAGAAAAGGACTTAGAATGTGGTTTTAAATGTTATATACACATCAAAATTACCTAATTTAATCGTATTTTGAGTATAGGAGATGTTGAAAATTAACTAAAATATCCCTCAAATCAAAAAGAAAAGTTTGACTCAGAAAATGCCTAGTCGCGAACTGGGCATGCACCTATATATTTTTTTTTAAAATTTTCCAAACGAGTTTTTCAATTCTTGTCAAATTTTTTTAAAAAAATATAAGTGTTGGTCCGCGTCCCAGATGCACCACACCTTAGGCGCGCATCAACACTGGAAATCATTTTGAATCAAAAAATTATTTTTCAATCAAATTACTCTAAAATTTGAAAGAGACCATTTCCCAACTTAGTTTTCCATGTTAATTGCATATCCGATATTAGGTTCACAAATAGAGCATGAAAAGATGTGTTACGCATAGATCTATATTCTAGGGGTATTTTGGTAATTTTATCAAGTATTACATCTTCTCTCCCTTGGGATTATTCATCCTCGAATGATGAGTAAAGGTGGATCTCAAGGCATGAACAAACTCAAACTCATCTCAACATTCACATCTATCAATCAAACTTTAGACTCTTTCTCAATCATCAATCAACTCTATTTGGACTCAAGAAAAAGCAATCAACTTAAGAAAAGACAATCAATTTAGTTTAGGGTAAGGAAATTGCCTTCAACTTTCTTATCACTTGGCACGAATAGGTGCATATATTTTGTTTCTATATCTTCCTCAGCTTCCCATGTGTCTTCCTCAATAAATTGATTTCTCTGCAGGACTTTGACTAAGGCTATCTCTTTGGTTCTCAATTTGTGAATCTAAAAATCAAGGATTAGGATCAGAATTTCTTCATAGGTCAAGCTATACTTCAGTGTAATGCTCTACATATGGATCACCAAGTTAGTATCTCCCAAACATTTCTTCAACATCAACACGTGGAATACTAAATGGATTTCGTCTAACTCGGAAGACAACTCTAATTCATAATCAACGTCCTCAATTTTCTTCACAATCTCATAAGGTCCAATATAGTGTGGACTCAATTTACCCTTCTTCTCAAATCTTATGACACCTTTCATGGGTGAACTTTCAAGTATATCCAATCATTTACCCCAAACTCCAAATCTCTCCTCCTCATATAGGTGTAGGATTTCTGGTGACTCTATGCATTCTTCAACTTATCTTTATTGACCTTAATCTTATCCATTAATTGATGGAAAAGAACAGGCCTAATCAACTCTGCTTCTCCAATCTCGAACCACCCTATTGATGATCTACATCTTCTCCCATATAGGTGTTCATACGGAGCCATCTGAATGCTTGCATGATAATGATTCTTATATGCAAATTCAATTAATGTTAAGTGATCATCCCAATTTCCCTTGAAATCAAGAACATAGACTCTCAATGTATCTTCCAATATCTGAATTGTACGCTCTGCTTGACTACCTGTATGTGGATAAAAGGTTGTGGTCATATTCACTTTGGTACCCAGTCTTTTATAGAATGATCTATAAAATTGGTAGGTGAATTGAGCTCCTCTGTCTGCGATGATGGACAAGGGAACTCCATGCAACCTCACATTCTCTTGGATGTACAACTTGGCATACTATTCCATAGTGTTAGTTGTCTTAACTGCTAAGAAATGAGCAAATTTGGTCATTCTATCCATAGTCATTCTATCTCGAATATCATCAACATCTGGAACGCACAATCTACTCTTCTATCTTTACACCCATCTCCCACTTTCGAGAAGACTATCACTTTCCATTTGTGGATATCCTCCTTTAATTATAGTATGAATGGATCTCGATCTTGTTTTTCTTTCACCTCTACCACCAAAGATGAAGCAGACCCATTTTGAACATTAACTCCTCCCTTATCATTCTCCTTAATTTGAACTCCCAATTGAGCCAATCAATGAACTTCTTTAGCTTGTTCATTCTTTCCTTCCATAATATGGGTTGTGCTACCCATTGATAACCTGCTAGGAGCGTCATCAATAATTTTAACTTTTACCTGGATAGTAGAGAATGCTCATGTCATACTCTTTGAGCAACTCCAACCATCTCCTGTATCATAGGTTGAGCTCCTTCTGACTGAAGACATACTGCAAGCTCTTATGGTTGGTGAACACATCCACATACACTCCATATTACTTAGTAGTGCAAATTTTAAAGTGCAAACACTACCACCGCCAACTCAAGATCATGGATCAAATAGTTTCTCTCACGAATCTTAAGTTGTCTAGAAGTACAGGCTATCACTTTCCTAAAATGCCCCATAAAGTGAGCAAAAATATGCCTTGGAAATGCCCATAATCATAATATCCATACAACTCAAAATCTGCGCATAATATAAAAAATCTAACTTTATATTCTTAAAAATGGGAAAAAATTGAGTGGGTAATAGGTGTAACCCTGAGTTTAGAAGACCCATAGCGTAATTTTATTTTCGCTAACTTTTTAATTTCCAGTGGTTCTTCGAGTTGGTTTCACGATGCAGACCCACTGCGAAGCAGCGTTATGACGTCCTTAATCTTTTAGTTTTGGCTAACACATTGGGGTTTGTCCCCATGCCTCTTTTATCCATAAAAACACTTATACTTAGCCATTTTTCAACTCTATATCAATAGAAAATACTCTCAAAGCCCTCTCTAACACTTAGCCAAATATTTCATCCAAATTCAAGTGATCCAAGCTTAATTTCGGATCTCAAGAACTTTATTCAAGCTTCAAGTGCTCATTCAAATCTTTATCAAAAAAATTCTCAAAGTTGTAGTATATGGGTTTCAACCATTGAGTCATTTCACCCATGGTGCCCAACCTTCCTTTTTATGAAAATTGCAAGTTTTCAAGTTGTGTTACTTATGGGTATCATCTATTATGAATTATGAATAAAAACTACATTGGGTTTTTATGAAATGTTGATTAGAAATACATGTTTACCTATTTCAAGCTTATACTTTGAGATGGTTTATCTATTGTGACTATGCATGTTTTGGGCTATGAAACTATGATCTATTATGAGATATGATGATAGATTTCAAGGTATATTGTATGAAGGTTTTACAAGTGATGGTGCATTGATTTAAATTGAGATTTTTCACATGATTAAACACTTGAATTGCATGATTTTGAAGTAGCATTACACACCCGCCAAGTGTTTGATAAAATATCTTGTTAAGGATTCTTGAGTTATTGATGGTCTATTGCATGAGTTATGAGTTAAGTGACTTTATAATGATAAAGGCATTGTATGTATGTATTGAATTCATGAAAAGTATCTATAGTATTGCAAGTTGACCACACCTTGTTGAGGGGGTGATATGCCTTAACCACTTTGATAGAGGGTGCTATGCCCATCTACCATGTTGAGGGGCGTATACCTTGACTACTTTGATCGGAGATGATATGCCCATCTATCATGTTAAGGGTCATATACCTTGATTATTTTGATGGCGAGTGACATGCCAATCTACCATGTTGAGGGGTATATACCTTGACCACTATGATGAGGGGTGATATGCCCATCTACCAATTAAGGGGAAGATACCTCAATCACCTTCCAAGGGGTTGACATGCCCTGAATTCCAAATACTAGGTTGCTTGGTCTATTATGATAGTCTCTCCATGCACATGCAATTTATATTCTGAAGTATATGTCTCATAAGAAAGTTTTACTCAAGCATTAATCATGCATGCCATATTGTTATTATACTTACCCATTGCCTATGTATATGCATTTTAACTAAGTTGCCTATATCTTGTTGCATTGCATCCTATATACTTAGTACATTCAAACGTACTAATGCATACTTTATGCCTACATGATATTACTATATAGAAACTGAAGTTCCTCACGGTCATCGTCCATATGGCTAGCTTGACATCTTGAAGATAAACTTTGAGTCCTTAAGTTCGGGGACACTAGCTATGGTACTCTTGCGTTATTTACTCTTTATGTTGAACTCAAGATACTATGAGGGTATGCTCGAAAAGTATCTTGGCCCCTGCTCAAATCTATGTTTAGAGGTGTTGTTGAACAAAGGTGTAACGATCCCATATTGCCTCGAAATGCACAAAATTTTTATTTTCATATGTCTAAAATCCATTTGTTATTTCAAAAATCTGACTCCATATTCCTCTTGAGGGGGTCCAAATTAGGATTAGAAGGGTGTAACCCCAATTTTAAATAAAAAATTTAGCAATTATGAAATTTCAAGAACGCAATTTCCAGAGAGGAATCCATGTAGCTACCACAACGCGACTCTGTGGTAAAATGGTGCCTGTTTTTTTAGTTCATCCAAAATATTCTAAGTGTTGGACCCAAGTGTTACCAAACGTGTTTTTATATATATTTATCCCAATTTCACCCTTATATCATCCTAAACATTTCCGAATACTCCCCAAAATACTTAGCCAATTTTCCACTCCAAAATTCATGTCTCTAAACCCTTATCCAGAACTAAGGATTTCCTTCAAACTTTAAACCTCCATTTTCAATCTTCACTAAGAGATTCTCCAAAGCTAATGTATGTAGGTTTTAGCGATAGGGTTCTTCCACCCATGGTGCCCTAATCTCCTTTTTTACTCAATTTGCATGATTTAAACTTGATTTTACATGTGGGTATTATATATTAAGAAATTCACTGCACAGTGATTTGAGTTCATAAAAGTATAGTTGTTTTAGCATGTTTTGATCTCTAAATCTTGGATCTAATGTTGGATTTAAAGAGAGGTTTTGATGTGAATGTCTTGGGGGTATTGCAAGGTATTAATTGATGGTTTTACAATAGATTTTCTTGCATAAATGTTTTTATTTTCTAAATTACATGGTCCTTTACCGCCATTATACACCCCTAAGTGTTTGATAAAATGTTTGACTAGGGTTTCTTGTGGAATTGAAGGTTCAAAGAATGAGATATGATATGATTAATGTTATGATGATAAAATGAGCTTATATACATGATAAGTTCTATATAAAGAATTGCATTAGATAATATCGAATCCGAGGGGGGTCTAAGAACCCGGATAATCAAGATGGGGGTTTGTATGCATCAACCGAGGAAAGGGTTAGTACTTCTCCACTTATTGATGGGGCGATATCATCACTAATCGAGTTGGGGATTTTTACTCATCAACTGAGTGAAGGGTTAGTACTTCACTGACTAGGTGATGGGGCGGCAGTATCACCAATGAAGTTAGGGGTTTGTTCTCATCAATCGAGTAAAGGGTTAGTACTTCACTACCTAAGTGATAGGGCGACATCATCACTAACCTGCCAAGGGGTTTGTACTTTAGAAATCTAACTTGGTCTATTGTACACATATGATATCCTATATGAGCATGAGTTATTTAAGCATGTTTTACTCTAGCATTGATCATACATATCGTATTGCTATATTATGCCTATTGCCTATTGTTATGCATTTTGATTATAATGTCTAATTCTTGTTGCATTTCATCTTACATATTTAGTATATTTAAACATACTCATTCAAACTCTTGCCTACATGATATCACCATGTAGGAACCGGAGCCCAGGTTGATTATCCTCCTCCTCCATGTGGCTAGTTTGGTGCTACTCAAGCTAATTGGTAAGTCCTACATTTTGTGGGGCCTTGGTCTATGTTTTCCCTAGCTTTGAATTGAGATACTCTACATTATGTTCTATTTTGACTATGAGGGTGAGCCCGGTTACCTTGTCTTTGCTCCCGCTCTTATCTATGTGTGTAGAGGTGTTTGTTGGACAAATTATGTATCTATGATATGCGTTTTGACTCTTTCTCTATTGATGATGATGTTTTGCAAGCTATACTTTTGCCCCTTATTCTTACTTTAAGTTTTTACATGTTTTTGCAACCAATGATATGTAATGACAAGTTAAGAGGCTTGATTGGGGTTCCATCGGGTTTCCCATTCGCGTGTCACGTCTAGGACCTAGGCTTGGGTCATGACAAAAGGATGTACTTATGACTTGAACTTTGAATTTTTTATGTTTTATGCTATTAAAGACTTCCCTTAGTCCCTTTATCCTTTTATATTATCTCTTGGCATTGTTCGTTTTCCTTCCGCGACCAAAGTTGTGTACTTGATATGGTAAGAGGCTTGTTTGGGGTTCCTTGAAGTTCCCTATTTGTTGTGTCACATCTAGGATCTAGGCTTGGGTCATGAAAAACTTGGTATCAATGCACTAGGTTCTTAATAGTCCTCGGGATCCAACACACCGCATTAGTTAGTGTGTTGTTCATGGTTGTGAAGTGCACCACAACTATGTGCAAGAGGCTATGAGGTGTTTTACGAATTATTTTCCTTCTTCAAAATCATTGTCATGCTATAGAAGTTAAGGCATTTCCTCTAACGAATGTTCTTTGCTATTTTATATCATTCTTATTTCAAGAGAACAACTAAGGAGAGCTCGTTCACCCAATGAGAAATCGACCCCTCCCACTCCTTAAGCTCCTCAAGCTCCTCAAGATGGGGGAGTGACTCAAGAAGAGTCCTAGGATGTTATTACCATGTTGGCTCAAGGTATGACCAACCAAATCAACCAAGGGGCCCGAGCCCCTCATGCTCCTACTCTGGTCTCTAGGGTGAGGGGTTTTACTAGAATGAACCCACCAGAGTTCAACGCATCTAAGATGGACGAGGACCCTCAAGAATTCATTAATAAGTTGTACAAAGTGTTATCTATTATGGTTATATTAGAGGATAAGGCGAAGTTGGCGGCCTACCAACTCAAGGGGTTGGCCCAAATTTGGTTCACCCAATGGAAGTGGAGAAGGGGAATGACAATGTCATCCTTTGGGAAGAGCTTAAAGTGATATTTCTAAACTGGTTATTTCATTTTGAGATATGAGAGGCCAAAATGATGGAATTTATGAATCTATAGCAAGAGTATATGAGTGTGAAGGAGTATGCCTTCAAGTTCAACCAACTCTCCAAGTATGCTCCATAATTGGTGGTCGAGCCGAGGTCTAGGATGGAAAAATTTATTATGGGTGTGTACTACTTGGTCAATGAGGAATGTTGTGCCACCATGTTATAGGTGATATGGATTTTTCCTGCCTCATAACTTATTCCAAACAATTGGAGGGGGAAAAGTTGAGAAAAAGAAGAAGTGGTAAGGCCAAGAGGGACCATTTTGAAGGTAGATTCCGAAGCCTCAAGGGTGGCCGGTTTAATCAAGGACAAGGAATTCCAATACTCCTAACAAAAGGCTTGCTAATGAAAACCCAAGGTCCAAGGTAGTGGTGGTGTAATGTCTATCCATATGTGCCAAAGGTGTGGTAGAGGCCATAATAGCCCATCTTTGAAGGACACTAATGCTTGTTATGGTTGTTGTGAAGTAGGTTACATAGTGGTGGATTTTCCTCATAATCGAAATAAGGGCAGAGATGGTCATCCACAAGGCCAAGGTGAAATGTTGGTCAAAGGGGAATAAGAGGCCAACAAGGGGGTGTCCCAAGGCAAAATCGATTCTATTCTATCCAAGGAAGACAAGGGATGGATAAAGTTCCCGATGTCATAACCAGTATATTTAAAGTTTTTGATTTTGCTATGTATGCATTGATAGACCCGAGTGCCACTTTTCTTTTGTTACTCCTTTTGTTGCTAAAAGTTTTATGTTAGTCTTGAGTTGTTGTGTAAACCTTATGAAGTGTCTACTCCCATTGGTGCATCCATTGTTACTAGAAAGGTCTATAGAAATTATCCTATTTCCATTTTGCATAAAATCTTGCATTGTAATTATCTTGTAATCTTGCCTTGGATTTTGATATCATTCTTAGGATGGATTTGTTGCATGCATATTATGCTTCTATTGATTGTAGAACCCATAGGGTCAAATTCCAATTTCCAAATGAACCCGTCCTTGAGTGGAGAAGTTTTGATATGGTAGTCAAGGGTAGATCATTTCTTTCATTAAAGCCCAAAAGTTAATTTCTAAGGGGTGTCTTTATCATCTTATGAGGGTTAGGGATATTGATTCCAAAGTCCTTCCTATAGAGTCGGTTCTGGTGGTTAATGAGTATCTTGATGTGTTTTCTAATGAGATTCTTGGAGTTCCTCCTAAAAAGGAAATAGATTTTAGTATAGACCTTCTTCTCGATACTTAACCCATATCTATTCCCTCTTGCCGTATGGACCTGGCGGAGTTGAAGTAGTTGACAAAGAAATTAAGGGATTTGTTCAAAAAGGGTCTTATAAGGCCTAGTCAATCACCTTGGGGTGCATCGGTCTTGTTTGTGAAGAAGAAGGATGGTTCTCTTAAAATGTCTATTGATTACCGGCAACTTAATCGAGTCACCATTAAGAATAAGTACCCTCTACCAAGAGTTGATGACCTTTTAGATCAACTTCAGCGGGCTAGTCACTTCTCTAAGATTGATCTTCAGTCCAGGTATCACCTAGTGAAATTCCCAAGATGGCCTTCTGAACTAGATATGGGCATTTTGAGTTTGTGGTTATATCCTTTGGGTTGACTAATACACTAGCAATATTCATGGATCTTATGAATAAGGTTTTTAAATCCTACCTTGATCTGTTTGTTGTGATTTTTATGGATGATATCTGGATCTATTCCCATAGTCAGGAGGAGCATGTGGATTACTTGAGGATGGTATTGAAAATCTTGAGGGAGGAGAAGTTGTATGCTAAATATGAAAAATGTGAGGTTTGGTTGAAAGAGGTTGCTTTTCTTTGGTCATTTGGTGTTGCGGGATTGGATTAAGGTGGATCCCAAGAAGATGGAGGTGATTAAAAATTAGCCTAGACCTTTGACTCCATTGGATATTAGAAGTTTCTTAGGTTTGTCCTGTTATTACTAGAGGTTTGCAAATGGGTTCTCTTCTATTGCTTCTCCTATGACTAAATTGACCCAAAAGAAGGCAAAATTTGTGTGGATCGATGAGTTTGAAAGGAGTTTCCAAACTTTAAAAGATAAGCTTGTCTCTGCTCCTACTCTCTTTACCAAAAGAGTGGGAAAGGTTTGTTGTTTATTGTGATGCATCAATAATTGGTTTGGGTTGTGTGCTAATGAAAAATGGCAAGCTGATAGACTATGCCTCCAGACAACTTAAGGTGCATGAAAAGAATTATCCTACCCATGATCTTGAATTGGCCATCTTGGTATTTACTTTGAAAATTTTGTGTCTTTACTTATATAGAGTTCGTATTTATATTTTTATCGATCATAAGATTCTCCAATATGTGTTAACCCCAAAAGATCTTAACTTGATACAAAGAAGGTGGTTAGATCTCCTCAAGGATTATGAAATGAATGTGCATTATCACCTCGGTATAGCTTATATTGTGGCTGATGCTCTAAGTAGGGTGTTAATGAGTAGCCTAGCACATGTTGATGATAGTGGTAAATAGGTAGCTAGAGAGGTTCATCGGTTGGCTAGATTGGAAGGTAGGTTGAAGGAGGTTGACAAGGGTGGTGTGGTAGCTATTGATGGTTCTAAATCTTCCTTCATTGAAGAGGTGAAGTAAAAGCAATATCTTGACCCTACCTTGTTAGAATTGAAGGCCTTGGTGAGGGATGGAAAGGTGGAGGTTTTCTTCCAAGGGGGAGATGGTGCCCTTAGGTACCAAGGTAGATTGTGTATGCCTTGTGTTGATGACTTGAGAAAGAAGATTTTATACTAGGCTCATAATTTATCCTATTCTATTCATCTAAGTTCCACAAAGATGTATAGAGATTTGAGGGAAGAGTTTTGGTGGGGTTGTATGAAGAGAGATATTGCTAGGTCTGTATCTGGTTGTCATAGTTGCCAACAAGAGAAAGTCAAACATCAAAGGTCGGGTGGCCTAGCCCAAGATATATAAATTCCTACTTGGAAGTGGGAAGAGATAAACATGGATTTTGTGGTTGGGTTTCCCAAGACTAGGAGACATTTTGATTCAATTTAGGTTGTGATTGATAGAAAGACAAAGTTGGCTCATTTCCTACTGGTTAAAACTACTTATGGAGCCGAAGATTATGCCAAATTGTACATTCACAGTTAGTTATATTGCATGGGTTCCATTTGTCTATCATTTCGAACTATGGTGCTCAATTCAGTTCTCCCTTTTAGAGGTCTTTCCAAACGGGTCTTGGTACCAAGGTAAAGCTTAGCATGGCCTTTCACTCTCAAATAAATGGCCAAGCTGAAAGAACTATTCATACTCTTGAGGATATGCTTAGGGCTTGTGTTTTGGATTTAAAGGTAGTTAAGATGATCATCTTCTACTCATTGAATTTGCTTATGACAATAGCTACCACTCAAGCATTGATATGTCTCCTTTTGAAGCTCTTTATGATAGGTATTGTAGATCACCCTTGGGTGGTTTAAAGTAGGGGAGATAACTTTATTGGGCCTGGATTTGGTCACAGATGCTTTGGAGAAGGTGAGGTTGATCAGAGAGCGATTGAAAACATCCCAAAGTAGACAAAAATTCCTATTTTGATGTGAGGAAGAGGGATCTTGAATTTAGATTTGGTGATTGGGTCCACTTGAAGGTCTTACCCATGAAGGGTGTGCTTCAATTTGGCAAGAAGGGTAAATTGATCCCAAGGTTTGTGGGTCATTATAGAGTGTTAAGGAGGATTGGTAAGGTGGCCTATGATTTGGAGTTACCTATTTATATGAATATGATTCTTCTTATCTTCCATGTATCTATGCTGAGAAATTGTGTGGGTGACCCTAATGCTATTATACCTTGGATGTTGTAGGTTTTTAGAAGACAATTTGACTTATGGGGTGGTTTAAATGGAAATTTTGGATAGACAAGTGAAGAGATTGAGAAACAAGGATGTAGCTTCCGTCAAGGTCCTTTGGAGTAACCAACAAGTTGAAAGTGCGACATGGGAAGCCAAGTCGGACATGGAAAAGCGATATCCATACATCTTCTACTCTTCTCAATCCTAAGGTACCAATTTAAATTCCTCTATCTGATTTCAAGTCTAAGTTTCAGCCCTTATGTTATTTTACATGCATTCATGTTTATGTTGACAAGTTTATGGTGATTTTGGCACTTATGATGAGATTTTTGGAAATAATGTTTAAGTGCATTGTTGCATTATTGTTGGGCTAAATTCTTCGTGATTACTCCTCTTATGTATGTTTCCTTAACATTCGAGGACAAATGTTTCCAAGGGGGAGATATTGAAATGCCCCAAAAAGTACTCAAAAATGTGCCTAAAAAATGCCTATAATTGTAATTTACATATATCTCAAATTCATGCATGATATCAAAAATTCAACTTCATATTCTTGATTAGGGGAAAATTGAGTGGGAAATGGGTATAACACCAATTTTAGAGGACCCATAGTGGAATTTTATTTTCGCTAACTTTTCAATTTCCAGTGGCTATTCGTGTTGGCTCCACGACGGGAGTGTTATGACTTCCTTAATTTTCAATTTCAGCCTAACACATTGGGGTCTTGGCTCCATGCCCCTTTTATGCGTAAAAACACTATCACTTAGCCATTTTCAACTCTATATCACTCAAAAACACTCTCAAAATGCTCTCTAACCCTTAGCTAAGTATTTCATCCAAATTCAAGTGACCCAACCTTAATTTTGGAACTTCCTTCATTCAAAATTCAAGTTCTCATTCAAATCTTCATCAAGAAAATCTCCAAAGTTGAGTTTTGAGGGTTTCAACCATTGGATCCTTTCACCCATAGTGTCCAACCTTCCTTTTTATGAAAATTGCATGTTTCTATGTTGTGCTACTCATGAGTATCATTTATTATGAATTATGAATACAAACTATCTTGGGTTTTATGAAATGTTTATTGGAAATACGTGTTTACCTCTTTCAATCTTATACTATGAGATCGTTTGTCTATTGGACTATGCATGCTTTAGGCTATGAAACTATGATCTATTATGAGATGTGATAGTGGATTTCATGGTATTTTACATGACTTTTTTACCATGTATTGGTGGGTTTATTTATATTGAGTTTTCTCACATAATTTCACTCTTGAATTACATGATTTTGAACTGGCATTACACACCAGCTAAGTGTTTGATAAAATGTCTTGTTCAAGATTTATGAGTTATTGATGGTCTATTGCATAACTAATGAGGTAAGTGACTTTATGATGATGAATGAATTGTATGTATTGAATTCATATAAAGTATCTTTGGTCTTGCAAGTTGACCACACCTTGTTGAGTGGGTGATATGCCTCAACCACTTTGATTGAGGGTGCTATGCCTATCTACCATGTTGAGGGGCGTATACCTTGACTACTTTAATAAGGGATGTTGTGCCCATCTACCATGTTGATGGGTATATACCTTGACCACTTTGATGGGGGTGACATGCCCAACTACCATGTTGAGGGTATATACCTTGACCACTATGATGGGGGATGACATGCCCATCTACGAATTTATGGGTAGATACCTCAATCACCTTCCAAGGGGATGACATGCCTTGGATTCCAAGTACTAGGTTTCTTAGTCAATGGTAATGGTCTCTTCCTACACATATAATCTATATTCCCAAGTATACGCCTCACAAGCATGTTTTACTCAAGCATTGATCATGCATGTCATATTATTATTATACTTAGCCATTCCCTATGCATATGTATTTTGACTAAGTTGCCTATGTTTTGTTGCATTGCATCCTACATACTTAGTATTTTCAAACGTAATAACGTATACTCTATGCCTATATGATGTTACTATGTAGAAATCGAAGCTCTTTATGATTATCTTCAACGTGGTTAGTTGGGCATCCTGAAGATAAGCTTTGGTGGGTTCTCAAGTTCGGGGACACTAGCTATGCTACTCTTTCTTTGTTTACTCGTTATGTTGAACTCTTGATTCTATGAGGATGAGCCCAAAAAGTGTCTTGGCCCCTACTCAAATCTATGTTTAGAGGTGTTATTGGAATAAATGATGTACTTATGACTTGAGCTTTGACTTTTCTATGTTTTATGCTATCAAAGACTGCTCGTAGTCCTTTTATCCTTTTTTATTATCTCTTGAAGTTGTTCATTTTGCTTCTGCAACCAAGGATGTATAATTAATATACTAAGATGCTTGTTTGGGGTTCCTTCGAGTTTCCCATTTGTCGTGTCACATCTAGGCCCTAGGCTTCGGTTGTGACATTTCCCCCTTTGCATCAGTACAGATCCCAATCCAACTCTCGGAGCATCACAATATATCACTAGGTCCTCTATTCCATCTGGCAAGGTTAGAACTAGTGCAGTAGTCGATCTAGTATCAACTCTTGGAAACTCTTCTCACATTCATCGGAGCACTAGAACTTGACATTTTACTGAGTCAATTAAGTCAGCGGTGCAGATAAGGAAGAAAATCCCTCAACAAACCTGTGGTAATAGCCTGCCAACCCTAAGAAACTTCTTATGTCAGTCGGGGAGGTCGATCTGGGCCAGTTCTTAACTGCTTCAATCTTCTGAGCATCCACTTGAATACCATCAGTGGTGATAATATGGCCTAGGAAAGACACTGACTTAATCCAAAATTCACATTTCAAGAATTTTGCATACAACTCATGGTCCTTAAATAAGTGCTAGGAGGACAATTCTGAGGTGATTTGCATTCTCCTCTTCATCTCTCAAATACACCAAGATGTCGTCAATGAACACAATCACAAACATATCAAGATACTGTATGACCACCCATTTCATCAAATCTATGAAGGTTGCAGGTGTATTCGTCAGCCCAAAGGACATGACAAAGAACTCAAAATGGCCATATCTAGTCCTAAAGGTTGTCTTTGGAATATCACATTCCCTCACTTTCAACTGATGGTAGCTAGATCTGAGGTCTATCTTTGAGAAATAAGAGATACCTTGGAGTTGGTCAAATAAATCATCTATCCTTGGGAGAGCATACTTATTCTTTATAGCGACCTTATTCAGTTACCTATAGTCAATACAGATTCTAAGAGAACTATCATTCTTTTGCACAAATCGGACAGGGGCACCCCAAGGAGGAATATTCGGCCTTATAAAGCCTTTCTCTAGCAAATCTTTCAATTATTCTATCAATTCTTTTAAGTCAGCGAGGGCCATCCTATAAGGTGGAATTGAGATAGGCCTGGTATCGGGAAAAACATCAATCTTAAAGTCAATCTCCCTATCAAGAGGGACTCTGGGAAGATCTTCATAAAATACTTTTCTAAACTCATTCATAATTTGGACTGACTCAAAAGTAGGAGACTCAACATCATCAAATTTAACTCTCACAAGGTGGTAGATGCAAACCTTTAGCAATCATCTTTCTAACTCTAAGCTATGGGATAAACTTTCCTCTAAGTGCTATGGAATCACCGTTCCATCTAGAACCAGTTCATTCAGAATTGAAACTTAACGGTTCTGGATTTACAATCAATGGAGGCATAACAGGCATAGATCCAATCAATTCCAAGGATCAAATCAAAATTAGTCATATCTAACTCAATAAGATCAATGATAGTATCCCTATAATGGATGGACACTACACAAGCTCTATAGACTCTCTTATCCAGAATACACTCACCCACTGGAGTAGACTCTCAGGGGTGCTATCAAATATACTGGCCACGTAAGGAGTTGCAAAAGATAGTGGAGCCAGGATAGATCAACATATAACAATCAATAGAAAAAACTAAAATCATACCCATCACAATATCTGGGGATTTCACTTGGTTATGTCGACTGCCCACGGCATACAAACTATTGTGGCCCCATTTGTGCCTGACGTAGTACCTCTCTGGTTTCTTTTAGATGGAGAGGCTAGCGTAGAAGATTGAGATTGGTCAGCCCACTTTGGACAATCTCTCTGATAGTGACCTACTTGGCCGCACTTGTAGCAGATATCACTCCCCTTATGGCATCTCCCCAAGTGCAATTTTCCAAACTTGCACATGCTGGCTTACCTAATGAACCTTGAGCCACACTGGTTTATCACTGAGTTCAATGGGCTCCAACATTCTTGGACCTCTGATCATTTTTGACTCTAGGTGCAGATGCACTAGCGGATAATGGTGCTAGAAATCAATTTCCATTCCCCTTCTTTTCGACCTCATGGCTAGATGTTTTTGATTTCTTATTTCGGAACTCCTCTTTATCATGCTGCCTCTCCTTATCAGCTTATTGGAAAAATGTCATCAATCTCCCAATATCCATCTTACTCACTAGAATTGCTCCTGTCCCATCTCTCTTCGGCCCTCTATTCAACCTATCAACATACTTTCCCATCCTCCCCTTCATATCAACAACCATGTCTAGAGCATATCGAGATAGTTGAGTAAACTTTATCCCATACTCTTGCACAGTCATAGAGCCCTATTTTAAGTTGAAGAACTCTCTTACCTAAGCCTCTCTTACCTCCCATGGGAAGAAACACCCTAAGAAGCCTTCCTCGAACATAGCCCAAGTCAGCACCGGAGCATCCTCTTCTCTACCTTTCTTCCATTGAGCATACCAAAGTCTGGCCACACCCTTGAGTTGGTAAGCATCCACTCTGTCAGCATTAGCCATATGAATCACTTAGAACACTTTTTAAAGCTCCTCCATGTAGTTCTCAGGATCCTTAGTGGATACAAAACCTGTGAACTCGGGAGGATTCATCCTCAAGAATTCATGGACTCTAGAAGTGTTGTGGGTGTCCTATAGAACCATTCCTTGTCTCACAGCAGATGCTATGACAGCCTGGGCTAGAGTTTGAATATCCTGGCAAAGTGCAGCATTGGAGACCTCATCTTGCGCGGGCTGCGCAATAGGGATAACTTGTTCCATGGGCTCCTTATGTCCTTGAGGCTCGGATGGGTTAACATTCGGCCTGGCAGGACATCCTCTACCTCTGACGGCTCTTCCAGGAGGCATGATCACAATTCTGCAATGCATGAAGCATGAATTAGAAGAGAACTTTGATAAAGCATAACTCTATAGCATGATTTAGAACATGAAAGAAGTAAAACAATTCGTAATGTCCTATAGTATCCTGCTTATCGAGTGTGGTCGACAACACAGCCATAAACAAGACTATACGAGACATGACTTCATAGACTCCCTAAGACACTTAAACTCGTGCACTTATACTAAGTTTGTCATACCCTTGGAGGGTACCCAAGATGTGGTCGGCACCCAGAGACTATTGCTAGTCCCCAAGCGAATCACTTGGCCTCATCACAATCGTTCAATCAATAAACTCTACAAGTTAGCGAAAGACAAAGAAAAAATAAATGGGCATATCTTATCATCTAGTCTGAAAATAATAATAACATAATAGAAGGATAATAGAACAAACTAGCTCACAATCTTATCAATCAACATTCGACTCTAGTCTATGAAGCCTCTATCACTATCAGGTGGTGCATAAGACAGACCCGTGGCTACCTTAATCAGTAATAAGCTAGTAAATATCTAACTCTAAAGCAAGATGAAAATAACATAATGAATCATACGGAGTAGGGGAGGCTTACCAATCAGATAAATGTCCTAGATTCTCAATGATGTACCTGTTGACAATATCTAATGCCTACATCTGCATCATAAAATAATGCAGCGCCGAATGGCGTCAATACATGGAATATACGGTATATAAAATATTTGAATGAAACTAAAATAGATAGAATAATATAGAAACAACAATCATCCCAGAATAATAACAATCAACATTAAAGAAAGAAAAAAGAGTAGACAAATGACCCATCAAAACTCATCAATCAAATCAGACTTATCTAAGAGGAACTCATCTCGACTCATCTCATCTCAACTCAGAATACTCAGTTTGAGAACTTTTTAGGAGTTTCTCTTATCCAATAATAATCAATTATGAGCCAGTGATTGTATAATAATATTTCTAATGTTGCCATAGTCGTTCCATACTTTCCAGGTAGGGAACGAATCAAAACCATAATGGCGAAGTCCAAACGGAGACAATGATCTATAAGTCCTGTATTGATTTCAGGGACTACTAACTAGAGGGAACCTCGATGTGCTGAAAAAGGTTCTAATCCTCACCTTCACTTGGCAATGTAGTTTGATAAGTGCAAGTTCAATTAACTCTTACTCTTTCGATTTTCGATACTCCTCCCATGACTCAATGCTCATAAAATAATCCATCCAATCAAATTATCCCAGTCAAATCATCTTAATCAACCTCATGGAGGCACTATCTTTCAATCAGTCTCATAGAGACTCTAATTATCTCATCAATCGACATCTCAATCAATAGCTCAAGGTTAGAACAATCATTAGGGAAATATTGAATAGACAAATCATTACAATTCATTTAGGAAGACTCATGAACCATCAAATACTATCAATCTATCATCATTCTCACATTCACAATCACAATCTCTATCAACACTCTCAATCAAGGCTCTAGACGCAATCCTTATATTTTCTTATTCATGCTTTTATAATTACCATATTAGGGTAAGTATTAGATTCAAGAAAATAAGTTCATGATGATCATCAACATAAGAAAATATATGTAATTAATATCATTTTCAAGAAAATCCATCAAGAATCATGTATGTAGACTCATGACTTATCAACACTCTTCTAAGACCATCTATGGGGCACATGAGGAACAATCTTACACTCTTAGTTTAGCCTTATACACCTGGGATGAAGATTTATCAATCAACCTTCAAGAAATTCCTTGAATTCTTCAACCTTAAGCTTCTCTCTTCTTTCCTCTCAAGCCCTACTATTACAAATACTTAGAAAAGGACTTAGAATGGTGTTTTAGACCCTATTTACGCATCAAAATGACCTAATTTGATCGTGTTTTAAATTTAGGAAGGGATGGAAATTGATCGACACGCTCGTCAAATTAAAGCGAAAAGTTTCACTCAAAAAATGCCTAGTCCACGTCGCGA
>JAOTQJ010049271.1:0-14589 GCA_025642045.1 Solanum sejunctum
AAAGGGGTATTTATAGAACCCCATTTATCAAATATTGCACCCAAGGGCTCCTAGTTAGCCCATTGTTCAAGTAGATCTCCAAACTTTCCTATTTAAATCCAATTGAGGACTCTCGACTCCAACTTAGAATATACGCCCCCAATTATAATTAAACCCAGCAAACTTAAATTTAAAAATACGCCATGTTCGACAACTGTTCCAATAAAACGACTTACTTCGATTGAATTAATTACGGGGTCTAACAGAAATAATATATATTATTTCTTCTATTCCCTTTTATATGACGTTAATAAATTAATTTAAATAATAAACTAAATTTTAAGTTGTTTTTATAAACTTTTAAAATCAAGAAGCTGAAGCAGGCATGTCAATGGGCAATTGTCTGATTAAGCTAATAGCTGAAGCATATATGTCGTCCAACAGCTGCCTACTTGAATTGTGCCGAAAATTGTAAAATCAAGCAACTCAGAAATAATATTTATGTTTGAACTAGATATCGATGCCCAAGCCAACGCAGGGCCAATGTTTGTTATTTTTATGTTGTAATTTATGTGATATAGATAGAATTTGTCAAATATCATTATTTATAGTATTTTTTATGCTTATCTAGATTCGTAGTAATTCTTACGTAGTCTCCAAATTAAACTGTACATGTTATTTCTTCTGTCCCCTTTTATATGATGTCAACAGATTTATTTCTATAATCAAATAATTACTTTGTTAGTTTTTTAAAAATTTTAAAATCAAGTAGCTAAATTAGGGACGTCAATCGGCAACTGCCTGCTAAAGCATACAACTTAAGCAGACATGTTGTCCAGTAGTTGCCTGCTTTAGCTGTTTCATAGCCTCTTCAAAATCAAGTAGCTGAAGTAGGCACGTCAACGTATAGTTGCCTGCTAAAGCAAGCAGATGAAACAGACATTTTGTACAATATCTGCCTATTTCAGTGCAGCCTCTTCTATATATTAGAAAAGAAATATTACTATTGTTAATTATGTACATTAATGGTAATTTTTACGTAGTTTCCTAATTAAATAATACATATTATTTTCTTTTTCTCCTTTTATGTGATGTTGATATTGGAAATTCTTATGAAAAATACTTTATTATCATGAACACTTCATGACAAACACCATCATGAACACTTCATCACGAAAGCTTTATCACGAACATCATCATGAACACGAACACCATTATTATGAATACCTATTATGAACACTTATAGCTTGATGCATGTCAAAAGACAATTTCCTTCATGATATTTCATCTAGTATGCATGTATCCACCAGAATCAACAAGCTCTTCTAATATAAAATTAGGAGTCAAAATTTGTAAAGATTTACAGAACAAACCCAAAACAAACTATGGATAATAGAATGAAGAAAGTGTTTTTATTTTTATCAATACACTTCCCATAGGATTATATATATATAGTGGAGAAAAGTCATCTCATAAGATTATGACAATATTCAATTGCCATGTTAGTAATCTTCCAACGACACTATCAAATTAAAGATAATTGGTGAGTTAAAGTGGTTGTTACTTATTCAATAGCTACGTTTTGACCATGATAAAGAATGACGGTTAACCAGCCTATTAAAGAGCTATAAAAGGTCCATTATAAAAAGTATTAAAGAAGATTAATGGCTAATAAATAATAAAAAATATTTATAATTTATTTTTGAGATATTAAATAATATTTTTTGACAATTCCCTATACATCTTAAAAATAACATTATAGAAAAAAATATTTTGCTGGGTTTCATATGTGTACAATGCACCGAATCAGGTGTTCATAGACTATGAACCAGACCTAGATAAAACAAGACTAAACTTACAGAATAATTGGTGAAGTTTAGAATTTCTATGAATCAAGAATTCTTTTGTAAGCCCAGTGCCTTATCCTATCAC
The DNA here is from genome assembly GCA_025642045.1 of Solanum sejunctum. NCBI lineage: Eukaryota > Viridiplantae > Streptophyta > Magnoliopsida > Solanales > Solanaceae > Solanum > Solanum sejunctum. The sequence continues at coordinate 1,912 of JAOTQJ010049271.1, forward strand.
ATTACACTCGCACAATCTTTGTTGTTGTTGTGGTTTTGCGTTAAGAGGTCATGCATGTATCCTGGTATTCATGAGTTCTCTAGAAATCTATCACAATTTTATAGGAGCGGCACCACTCCACACTCATATAGCCCTAGTTATCAAGTGTATTCTGCAGAAGAATACACCACCTATAAAGGATATGATTTGGATTAATAATTTAACTCAACCCTCATTTTGCCTTGAAGATTGTTGCACTATATTCATAAATCATACGAGCAACATAATTTTATAGTGCTTATTTGAGTAACTAATGACTTGTTATTACTCATATGAACCTAGTTTGTGGGATCTCCAATCACATAGGTTGATTAACCATCATTGTTAATTTTCTCAATTTGACTAATGAAGTCACTCCCCTAGATGTTTTTTTTAGTCAGTGAATTGATCAGAATCACCTCCAGCTGTACAAAATAATTTCATCTCATAACAACTATTTTATCGTATTATATCTCAACCATATTTATTTACTTATGTCATTGCACAAATTATTTTCACAAGAATTTTTATTATTTCTTGGAAACCACATATGAATTTTGAAATCCACTTACTACCACATATTGTACCTCTCTTAGTACAATCAAGTATGCAATTTATTAGGTACTATATTTGTGGTATTCTCGTTATCATCAATGATTTTTTTTCAAAATATAAACAACAACACCATTTTTAGTTAGGTGTAAAACTTGTACCTCACCATTATTTCCTCTTTGAAATTCATTGCCAAAATCATTTTTAAGAATACTAGTATGATAAATATAATCACTCCATACAAAAAATGATATTTTCAACAAATTTAAGTTATTATAATATTACATTCAACCTCATCACAAAGGATTACCCCAAATATGTATTAATATTAAATTAGCACACAATCAAAATTTAGATCATATTTTTCTTTTGTAAGGATCATGTATAACAACCACAAGACACTCCTACACTTGCAAAATATCCGTACACTTTCAAATATTTTAAAATGGGGAATAATTTTTTCATAATTGATAAAGCTTTTCAAATTAACATGTATCATACAAATTTATATTTAGAAATATATATCGCAATTTAATTTGATTTTCAAATTAACATGTATCATACAAATTTATATTTAAAAATATATATATCACAATTTAATTTATCAACAAAACATCAATCACATATCTAGAGACACCTATAAATGTGACACATAAACATTTGTCACCTTTAATCTTTTAAAACATGTAACCTCTAAATTATAATAAAGACTACAATTAAGGCTATTCAAGTGATAATGTTATCTCTTACACTCTCAAACATTAGAAATATTTTTCATAAAATCAAATAAACAATATTTTTCATAAGTTGATCTTAGACAAGAATCCCCACATAAAAATATACCAAAAGCATACTAATAAATTATTTAAATTAAAAACTTGAACACAAAAGTTTGTAAGATTTGAAATTCATTTTATTAAACTAAATAGACTATAGGTCTCAAACCATCAAAAATTATTTCAATGAATTAAGTAAATATAAACAATCATATTTTCATCTTGAAAAAAATATTAGGCACAAGTAAATCATTTCATCACCAATAATAACATTTGTTAACTCACTATCAAGCTCAAATAAAATCATCTGTTCAATCATCTCTTACAAATTTCACAAGAATTAACTTGCACTAAATTTATATCATGTACCACCTCATATTATGTCAATATATGTGAAAATTTAAGAAGAATTTTTTATTCTAATTACTTGAATAGTTCTAGAATTATCAATATATATAAATATTTCTTCTTCTCCCATTTGAGTGTAAAACTAACAAAAAAGTTTTAGTTCCCAGGATAAGTTGAACAACATCAAAGTCTAACACCCAATTTTTTATTTCCACATATTAGACACAAGATTCATTTGAGAAATGATCACAATAATTTATATCATCCGCTATCATAAATTTAATTTTCTTTGCGGGATTCTCATTTCTAGGAATCTTCTTGTGTTGAGACTTATATAGGCTTAATTTCTCACACACAAATTATTATAATTGTAAAGACGTATGGGTACGTACCTTATTAGCACAATAGAAACTTATATAATATGTTTTCCTTTGTTATAAGCTTTTATACTTTACTATCTCAGAGTTTTCTGTTGGAAGGAATATTACCTCCACCTTGTTCCAATTTTATAATCTCAATGCCTTCAGCCTCTAAAGAAACTAATTATGCACCCTTAACAGTAATATTATCCCATCACATTCTAAGAGACTAATTGTAGACAGTAGACCTCCTATAAAAATCAATATTATAGGAGTCTTTCAATCACTCACTTCAACTTCCACACCAAGGCAACTCAAACCATCTCTACAATATTACCTTTTGGAGAGATAAAAGAGCACTAACGATTTTTTTTAAGTAGTATTTTTCTGGAAGAATAAAGTATGAAATATCTTAAAGATTGTTGAAAATTTTTACAAAAAATGCTTTATTATCATGAATACTTCATCACAAACACCATCATGAACACTTCATCACGATCACCATCATGAACACTTTATCATGAACATTATCATGAACATGAACATCGTTATTATGAACACTTTATTATGAACACTTATGGCTTGAGGGATGTCAAAAGACACTGTCCTATAACACCCTGTGAAATTATCGAAATGCCCCCAGAAAGTAATCGTGCACATAATATGTCTTCCCAAGCTCCAATGAAAAATCTAAGACCAGATTTACGATCAGCATAAAAAATTGAGTGGGGAAAATGGCCTCAACTCGATTTTAAAGCAACAGGGCCGAAAAATAATTTTTACTAATTAATTGAGAAATAGTGTCAGTCTGCACCCCTGGCGTGACACAGAAGGAACGCGTACTGACACTTATTTTTTTAAAATTTTTTTTATGAGAATTTAGAAGAATGAGAATTCGCGAAAATACACATGTCAGCGCCCTTGACGCATATCAGACATGGTATTTCAAAGTCAAATTTTATTCTTTTAATACAAGAAGAGCTTTTTGGTCATTCCCCAACCTATCCTAAGTCCCAAATACGTGTTTAAGGGTTGTTTATATCTGATTAGAGGTTTCAAAACCCATTATTCTCTAGTTCTAAGTGCGTATTCTTGAGAGAGAAAGAAGAGAGGACTTGAAGATTCATGATTGGAGTCAATTCCTTGAAGATCACTAAGCTATTCTTCATTCCAAGTATGTAAGGATACTCAAAACTTGGTATTATTCTCCCATGTGCCCCTTTGATTGTAGAAAGTTGATAGTTGAAGGTGATGGGTTTTGTTTATGAAATTCTTGAATGCTTTATTAAAAACTATTTTTATATTACATATATTTTCTTGAATTGATGATCATCATTACTTGAATTAATTGTTTAAATGATTTACTTGAATTATTATCTAAACCTTGCATGATTCCTTTATTAAAGACTACAATAATGAATTTGGGGGTCGATGTCTAGAGCCTTGACAATATATCTGTGATTGTGTGTTGTGGTTTGAGTCTTGAGTTAAATGTATTGATGATGACATTGATGGGATTGGTTGTGAGTGATGTCCTTAAAGTCTTAGAGAGGCTGAAATTAATCTTAAAAGATTGTTCCTATTTCCTTGAGTGGATAGATGATGAGATGAGTTGATGTTCCTTGTCCAAAAGAGACTAAATGATAACAAATCTTGAATATTTGATAGCTTATGAGCATGTTGAGTCCTAGGAGGAGTATTGAGCACTGAAATGAGTAAGAGTGAGTCTCATTCACACTCACTAATTATGTCGCTAGCGTAGGAGAGAATTGGACCACGAAAAATGGATGTTTCCTCATTCCCAAAAAAGGAATTGATATATTTATGGATCCATTGATAGACTTGACTCGTCCCTTACCGTGGCAAGGTATTGGATGGATATAGCAATGACATCACTTTGTTGTATCATTACTGGCTCATAGGTCGTAATTGTTAGTTAGAGAAACTCCCAGCTATGTTTCATCCTAGTAGTACTTTGATGTTGATGTGATGGTATGAGTCTTGATTGATGTTGATGAGATACTGTCCTACTCCTTATTCTGAAATGAGATGAGTACCTGATGAGTTGATGTTATTCCCTACTATCTTGTTCATACTGTTTATTTTTAGCCCGTTCATATACCGTACATTCCACGTACTGATGCCACTTGGCGCTGCATCATTTCATAATTTAGATTCAGTAGATAGAGGACTTCAGCAGATGATTAATTGAGGTTTAGATATTCCTAGCTCTAGAGACTTGGTGAGTCCTTCCCTACACTCAGAGGATGTCTTTTATTTCATTTTCTTACATTATATTATTATTCTGAGTTTGTGGTAGCCATGGTACCTTCCTAGACGTATAGAGATAGAAAGATAATGTTTTGATGTTAGAGTCTTTCCTTTTTGTTAAACTAAGTTTCTTAATTCTATCTGATGGTATAGACGTAATGACTAGTCTTGTGGCCAATAGCCTTTATTCGTAACATAGATATGATCAGATAGAATAGCCCATTGTTAATTGGTTTCTAATTTTTATGTCCTTCGCTGATGTATAATTGAATGAACATGATGAGGCCAGGTGGTTCACTCGGGGGCTAGCAATAGTCTTTGAGATCCAGTTACGCCCAGGTTACCCTCTCGGGGCATGACAAACTTGGTATCAGCGCACAGAGTTCAAGTGTCCTAGGGAGTCTATGAAAACGTCTCTAGTAGAGTTGTGTTTATGGGTGTGGTGTGCACCACACTTCATAAGCAGGAGGCTATCGAACATTAGGAAGTGGTACCCTTCTTCTATGATCTGAGATCGTGTGGTATAGTTTAACTCTTTGATGATCTTATTCTAATTCGTGCATTACATGTTTGCAGAATATAACTCCCAAATGAAATGCTACTTAGAGAGATGTCTCAACCCTAATTGCTAAGAATTCCTAACTAGATGTCCCTACTCAGACAGGGATGAGGAGATGAGGTTGATCTGCTACGACTGCTGAGGTCCCATAGGCACCCTTGCATAACTATAGCCAACCCCCACTTTAGAGGCAGAGTTTAGGGGAGTCATTACCATGCTTGTCCAGCTTGTGGCCTCTCAGGGTAACAGTCGAGGTCCTCAGCTCCTAGTTCCAACTCACAAGAGTCCATGGCTGCAACTAGGCTCATAAATTTCCTACAGATGAACCCACCGGTCTATATAGAGTCAAAGGTTGAGGAGGACCCAAAAAATTTCATTGACGAGATATGGAAGGTCTTGAGGGCCATGCATGCCAATCAGATTGAAGGAGTTGAGCTTGCCTCCTATTAGCCCAAGATGTTGCAAATATTTGGTACAACCAATGGGAGGATAGCAAAGGTGAAGATGTTGAACTTGCAGAATAGGAGGAGTTTGAGGCTGCTTTCCTTTACCATTTCTTTCCCTAAGACTTTAGGAAGGCAAAGGTTGAAGAATTCCTACACTTAAAATAAGAGGGAATGATAGTTGAGGAGTACGAACACAAGTTCATTAAGTTATCTAAATATGGTCCAAAGATGGTCTAAGACATAAGGGAAAGGATGAGGAAGTTTGTGTCTGAGTTGGATAGATATGTGAAGAAGGAATGTAAAGCGACGTTGTTTATCCCCGATGTGGGTATTTCCACAATGATGGTATATATCTAGCAAACTAAGAAAGATAAAAGGAGAGATAGAGAAGAGCAGATAAATAGGAAAGCAAAATCAGCAGGGCATGAGCCTAGCAAATAGACACAAAATAAGGGTGATAAATCCTATTTCCAAAAGAGGGGACTCTCACTATGCACCCTATGCGGCGAGTGCACCTACCCCACACAATAGGTATGATCAGAAGTCTTACGACCACCATAATTATAGAGCTCAAGGCTCTAAATCTCAGGCTAGTATGGCCCAAGGCGTGCAGGGAAAACCACCCTGTGATAAGTGTGGAAACTTCATCTATGTGACTGTTGTGCGGGACAAGAAGTTTTTTACTTATGTGGATAGGATGGTCACTTTCAGTATGATTTCCCAAAGAAGAGACGAGGTGAAGGAAGCAATAGGGTGCAGTCCTCTGCAGTACCCCAGTTGCCAGTCATCAATTGGGTATACTACTAGGACAGGAGGCTGGACAAACTACCTTTATGCTATGGGTAATCTTGAGGATCGAGAGGTAGCAGCAGATGCTATTACAGGTATGCTTTGAGTCTTTACCTTTGATTGTTATGCATTGCTTGACCCGGGTGCCCCTCTATCTTTTATAACTCCCTATGTGGCTAGTAGATTTGTGATTCTTCTAGAGTATTTGCTTGAGCTCTTTTTTGTTTCTACTCCTATGGCGAGTCTATCTTAGCCGAGGGATTTTATAAGGACTATGTAGTATGTATATGATGGTATAGACGTAATGACTAGTCTTGTGGCAAATGTCCTTTATTTTAGATGTAGGTATGATAAGATAGAATAGTCCACTGCTAATTGATTTCTAAGTCTTATGTCTTTCGCTAATGTATGATTGAATGAATGATGATGAGGCTAGGTGGTTTTATCAGGGGCTAGAAATAGTCTTTGAGTGCCAGTTATGCCAAGGGTACCCTTTTGGTATCATGTCTCGAGAAGATACCCTGGGCGTAACTAGCACTCTGAGACTATTGCTAGCCCTCAAACAAACCACCTGGCCTCATCACATTCATTCAATCATATATCAATAGAGGACATTAGAATTACAAATTGATTAATAGTGGGCTATTCTATCTCATCATATCTATGTCAGGAATAAAAACCATTGGCCACAAGTCTAGTTATTACGTCCACACCATCAGATAGAATTAAGAAACATAGTTTAACAAGGAGGAAAGACCCGAACATCAAAATATCATCTTTCTACATCTATGAAGCCGCTATCTCTATTGGTCTAGAAGATACCATGACAGGTCATGGCTACCACAAACTAAAAATTATAATATAACATAAGAAAATGAAATAAAAGACATCCTCCGAATGTAAGGGAGGACTCACTAAGTCTATAGAGCTAGGAATATTTACACCTCAACGAATAATCTATTGAAGTCCTCTATCTACTGAATCTGCATCCTAAAATAATGCAGTGCCAAGTGGCATCATTATGTAGAATGTATGGTATGTAGATAGGCTAAAAGTAAATAGTATGAACTTGATAGTAGGGAATAACATCAAATTATCAGGTACTTATCTCATCTCAGAATAAGGATTTAGATAGTATCACATCAACATAAATCAAGACTCACACCATCACATCACCGTCAGAGTACTATAAAGATGAAACCTAGCTGGGCATTTCTCTAACCAACAACCACAATCTATAAGCAGCGATGATACAATGAAGTGATGTTATCACCACATCCATCTAATACCTTGTCGGGTTAAGGGACAAGTCAAGTGTATCAGTGTATCCATAAATCTATCAAGTCATCTTTTGGGACTGAGGACACATCTTTTTTTCATGGTCCAATCCCCTCCTATGCTGGCAACGTAGTTAATAAGTGCGAGTAGGACTCACTCTTACTCATTTCAGTGCTCAATACTCCTCCCAAGACTCAAAATGCTCATAATCTATCAAATATTCAAGATTTGTCATCATTTAGTCTCTTTTGGACAAAGAACATCAACTCATCTTATCATCTATCCACTCAACGAGTTAGGAACAATCTTTTAAGGTTAATTTCAGCCTCTCTAAGACTTTAAGGATATCACTCACAACCAATCCCATCAACATCATCATCAATACATTCTCTCAAGACTCAAACCATAACATAATCACAGATATATCATCAAGGCTCTTGATATTAACCCCTAAATTCATTATTGTAGTTCTTATCAAAGAAATCATGCAGGGTTAGATAATATTCCAAACAGACCATTTAAACAATTAATTCAAGTGATGATGATTATCAATTGAAGAAAATATATGTGATATAAAAATAGTTTTCAATAAAGCGTTCGAGAATTTCGTAGACAAAACCTATCACCATCACCTTCAACTATCAACTTTCTACAATCAAAAGGGAACATGGGAGAACAATCCCATGTCTTGGGTATCCTTACATACCTAGAATGAAAAATAACTTAGTAGTCTTCGAGGAAATGACTCCAATGTTGAATCTTCAAGCTCTTTCTTTTTTCTCGCTCAAGAATACACACATAGAACTAGACAATAATGGTTTTTGAAACCCTTAATCCAATGTAGTCGGCCCTGAAGCACATTTTTGGGACTTAGGACAAGTTGGGAAATGACAAAAAAGCCCTTCCCATGTTAAAACTATAAAATTTAACTCTAAAATACCTTGTTCGCGATGCATTAGGTGTGCAAACATGTGTATTTTCGTGAATTCCACCACCTTATGTGAGTTAAGTCTGATGATGTTGAGTCCCCCACTCTAGAGTCAGTCCTGATTGTGAATGATTTCCCTGAAGTGTTCCCTGAGGATTTTCCCAGAGTCCCACTTGATAGAGAGATTGACTTTAGGATTGATGTTCTCCCCGATACTCAATTGATATCAATCCACCTTGTAGGATGGCTATCATCGAATTGAAAGAATTGAAATAGCAATTAAAGGACTTGCTAGAAAAAGGTTCATAAGACCTAGTGAACCTTTTCATGTATAAGAAAGATGTATCCCTCAGAATGTGCATAGATTATAGGCAACTAAACAAGGCCGCAATAAAGAATAAGTATCCTCTCCCCAAGATAGATGATCTATTTGACCAACTTTAGTGTGCCTCTTATTTCTCCAAGATAGACCTTAGATCGGGTTACCATCAATTGAAAGTAAGGGAATGTGACATTCCCAAAACAACCTTTAGGACAAGGTATGGCTATTTTGAGTTCTTGATTATGTCCTTTGGATTGACTAATGCGCCTACAGCTTCCATGGACTTGATGAACAGAGTATTCATACCTTACTTTGACATGTTCATGATTGTATTTATTGATGATATCCTGGTATATTCTAAGGATGAGGAGGAGCATGTTAATCATCTTAGAGTGGTTTTGGAAACTACGATTTTTTGAAGTGTGAGTTCTTGCTCAAGTCCATGGCCTTCCTAGGTCATGTTGTCTTGGGCGATGGCATTCGAGTGGATGCCCAAAAGATTGAAGTGATTAAGAACTAGCCCAGACCAACCTCTCCCATTGATATAGTTTCTTGGGGTTGGTGTGCTACTATATAGATTCGTTGAGGGTTTTTCTGCTTTGTCTGCACCATTGACCAAGCTAATGCCAAAAATGATCAAGTTTCAGTGGTCCAAAGAATGTGAGAAGAGCTTCCAAGAGTTAAAGACTAGATTGACTTCAACACCAGTATTGACTTTGCCCGACGGGACAAAAGACTTTGTTATATATTGTGATGCATCTAGAGTTGGACTTAGCTGTATGTTGATATAGAGAGGAAAGGTGATAGCCTATGCTTGCAGACAAATTAATATTCATGAGAAGAATTATCCAACTCATGATCTCGAGTTGGTAGTAGTGGTGTTCGTACTTAAAATTTTGCACCACTACTTAGATGGAGTGCATATGGATGTGTTCACGGACCACAAGAGCTTGCAATATATCTTTAGTTAGAAAGACATTAACCTGCGACAAAAGAGATGGTTGGAGTTTCTCAGTATTATAACATCAACATTCTCTACCACTTGGGGAAGGTTAACATTGTTGCTGATGCTCTTAACAGGTTGTCTATGGGTAGCACTACCCACGTGGAGGAAGGGAAGAAAGAGTTGGCTAAGGAAGTGCACAAGTTGGCCTGATTAGGAATACAACTTGTGGAGAATAATGAAGGCAGGGTCAATGTTAAAAATGGGTCTGCTTCATCTTTAGTGTCAGAGATGAAGGAAAAACAAGTCCAAGACCCTATCTTGTTTCAATTGAAAAAAGTTGTCCATAAGCAAAAACTGATGGTTTTCTCCAAAGGGGGAGATGGGGTGTTAAATACCAGGGTAGATTGTGTGTGCCTAATGTGGATGGTGTTCGAGAGATAATCATAGTAGAAGCTCATAACTCTAGATATTCTATCCATCCTGTCTCTACCAAGATGTACCACGACTTGAGAGAAGTCTATTAGTGGAATGGAATGAAGAAGAACATTACTAAATTCATCTATAAGTGTCCCAATTGTCATTAGGTCAAGGTTGAACATCAAAAGCCCTGTGGGTTAGCTACGAACTTTGAAACTCCAAAGTGGAAATGGGAGATAATCAACATGGACTTCATTACCAGTTTACCAAGGTCCCGAAAGCAACACGACTCGATATGGGTAATCATGGGTAGTATGACTAAATTAGCTACCTTCTTAGCAGTTAAGACATCTAATACGGTTGAGGAATATGCCCGGTTATACGTTTGTGAAATTGTAAGGTTGCATGGAGTTCCCTTGTCTATCATCTCGGACAGAGGAGCTCAATTCACCTCCTAATTTTGGAGATCTTTTCATAAGGAATTGAGGTCAAGGGTAAATCTGAGCACAACCTTCAACCCTCAGACATAAGGTCAGGCAAAACGCACCACTTGGACATTGGAGGATATGTTGAGGGCTTGCATTCTCAACTTTAAGGGAAATTAGGTTGACTACTTGCCATTGATCAAATTTTCTTACAACAATAGTTACCATGCAAGTATCCAAATGGCCCCTTATGAAGCTTTGTATGAGAGGATGTACAGATCACCGATTGGGTGGTTTGAAGTTGGTGAAGCTGAATTGATTGGACTTGATCTAGTCCACCAGTCCTTGGAGAAGGTGACAATTATTAGAGAGAGATTGAAAACTGCACGAAGTCGCCAAAAGTCTCACACTGATGGGAAAAGAAGAGACTTGGAATTTGAGGTAGATGAATAGGTGTAGTTGAAGGTCTCACCTATGAAAGGCGTCATGAGGTTCGAGAAGAAAGTAAAGTTAAGTCCATGCTACATCGAACCCTATCAACTTGTAAGGAGGATTGAGAAGGTCGCCTATGAGTTAGACTTGCCTTCCGAGTGAGATAAGATCCACCCAGTATTCCATGTTTTGATGCTGAAGAAGTGTTTGGGAGATCCTGTTCTGGCAATCCCTATTGAGGGTATTAGAGTAAAAGATAGTCTGTCTTATGAGGAGATTCCAATCCAAATACTTGACCGTCAAGTTCATAAGCTGAAGAATAAAGAGATAGCCTCCATCAACGTCCTATGGGAGAACTAATTTGTGGAAAAGCTACATAGGAAACTGAGGAAGCTATGAATATCAAATACTGGCACCTATTCATTCCAAATGATGATGATATCGAACGTAATGACTTATCTTTAACTTAATCAAAGCTTTTACTCTTGAAATGATATGAATATTCTTTTTTTGAGTCTAATGTAGAGGTTATATAGGGTTGGTATAGTTGAGAGTTTGATATTTTTGAGTGAGTATGGAGATGAGTCGTCAGTCTACTCATGCTTAAATCCTACCCTAACTCATCATTCGAGGATGAATGATCCCAAGGGAGAGATAATATAACACCTTGCAAAATTATCTAAATGCCCCTACAAAGTAATCATGTACATAATGTTTCTTTCCAAGCTCCAATGAAAAATCAGAGACCAGATTTGCAATCAGTGCGAAAAATCAAGTGAGAAAATGGCTTTGACCTGATTTTAGAGCAACCAGGTCAAAAAATAATTTTTGCTAATTAATTAATTAAGAAACAGTGTCAGTCCGTGCCCTTGGTGCGACATGGACGAAATGCGAACTGACACTTATTTTTATTTTAAATTTTATGTTCAGAATCAAAAAATAATGAGAATTCGCGAAAATAGACATGTTCGCGCCCCTAGTGTATTGCGGATATGGAATTTCAGAGTCAAACTTTATTCTTTTAATACGGGAAGGGTTTTTTAGTTATTTCCCAACATATCTTATGTCCCAAAAACGTGTTTAAGGGTCATTTATATCCAATTAAGTGTTTCCAAATCTATTATTCTCTAGTTCTAAGTGTGTATTCTTGAGAGAGGAAGAACAAAGGGCTTGAAAATTAAAGATTGGAGTCAATTCCTTCAAGACCACTAAGTTGTTATTCATTCTAGGTATGTCAGGCTACCCAAAATATGAGATTGTTCTCCCATGTGCCCCTATAAGTGTAGAAAGTTGATAGTTGAAGGTGATGAGTTTTGCCTGCGAAATTATTGAACGCTTTATTGAAAACTATTTTTATATTACATATATTTTCTTGAATTGATGATCATCATTACTTGTATTAATTATTAAGTGATTTACTTGAATTATTATATAAACCTTGCATGATTGCTTTGTGTCACAGCCCAACCCCAGGCCATGACTCGTGCCGACTAGGCACTTAAACGAATATTAACTCGCAAAACCACAACTTAAAGTCTAAGAATTCTACCGAAATTTCGGCAGAGTTTCCTCTATTTTATTCACTAACCGCACTTGCAAAGAAAGTCTAGCAGCAACCCAGACACAATATAAATATATATAGTCATTTATACATATACACAAATATGGGCCGACAAGGTCTCCGCTGCGGTCCTGCCGCCTAATAATCATGTCATACATAGAGTAATATGGTCTTGCCGCCTGATCAAGTATCAAATACATATATTAGACCAAGTGCTCAAGTATACCTCACATACCCACTACCCACTAGTA
>JAOTQJ010049292.1:0-14587 GCA_025642045.1 Solanum sejunctum
TTCCGACTCAAACTTAATTATGCATGCCAAATTCACTTGATACTCTAATCATGCACCGTAAATATACTTAAGTTTAAGTTACACGACATCCACAATAATATTTCTCAATTGGATAATTATCCTTAATTTAAAGAAAACCGGGGTCTTACATATACAAAGGAATTTTTTATGACTATAGTTATAAAGTGCAATTTTTGAAATTGTAGTTATTGTTACCTATTATTTTTCATTAGGTGGCAATGATCACATTCAACTTCCATAAATTATGAAAACCATTTTCACAATTATCCGTGAAATTATAGTATATCTGTTAATTATGAGCAATTTATTTTGTATAATGGTTTTGCAAATTTAGATTTATACAAAAAAATTTTTATGACCATAGTTAGAAAACATAATTTTTGAAACTGTAGTTGTTTTTACTTATTATATTTCATTAGGTGGCAGTGATCACATTTAACTTCCATATATTATGGAACCATTTCCGTAATTATCCGCAAAATTGCAGTATATCTATTAATTATGGGCATTTTTTTGTTTTGTATAATGGCTTTGCAAATTCGATTTATACAAAGAAATTTTTTATGACCATAGTTATAAAACATAATTTTTACAACTATAGTTATTTTTACCTATTATATTTCTTTCACGACCCAAGTCTAGGGCCTAGACGTGACATAGAGAATGAGAAGCTCGAAGACAACCCAAACAAGCCTCTTAGCATATCATGTACACATCCTTGGTTGCAAAAGCAAATCAAACAAACACAAGAGTCAAATAAACAAAATGGAAAAGGGACTAGGGAAACCATTCATAATAATAATAGAGTAAGAAGAGTCAAGCTCCAATAACGTAATCAAACCATGACGTAATATCCATAACATAATCAAACCATGACATAATATCCATAACATAATCAAACCACAACATAATATCCAACAACACCTCTAACATAGAATGGAGGCGGGGCCAAGATACTTTCTGGGTTCATCCTCATTTGATAAGTATCCAACATAAGAACAATAATCTATAAAGCATGAATGAGAATAGATATCGCCTTCTGAATTGAGTATTCACCAACAGGCTTCTTCACAAGAACCGACTAGCCACGTGGAGAGTGGTTGATAGGCGCACCAGTCCCTACATGGTAATACCATGTAGGCATAGAATATGCATTAGTATGTTTAAATGTACTAAGTATACGGGATGCAATGCAACAAGAATCATAAGCCATAATAACAAGATGCTTAATCATATTCAATGAACATAAGTTCAGTATGCCATGTGTAATCAATGCATAGGATGAAACACGATTAAGAATAATTGTACTTGTATATCTTATTTAACACCATAAAGTAACATAAATAGATCATCCAACTACCTTGTACTAGAGGGTGAGGGATATAGCATAGGCCATAACCCCTTCTAGAAGGTAATGGGGCATTACATGACGGTAGAGTAGTAGCAGAGGTCATAACCGCTACATGTAAGCATGAGATAATACAATATATTGAATCGCTCGTGATGGTGAGGCGTATCACATAGTTCATAACCCTTTTATATGAGTATAAGATATTGCATAACATCACATCATACATGAGGGTAAGGTGTACAACATAGTTCATAACCCCTTTATGTAGAATTTTAGCCTTGTAGTAGAAATTTTCCCTTGTAGTAGAGGGTAAGAAATATAACATAGTTCATAACCCCATCTAGTAGGCTTTACAATTTACAAGAGCATAAACCTTAGAATAAGAACTTAATAACTCATTAATAATCGAGACTTGTGAAAATCATGCAAGCGGTCATAGAAAACCTTGAGAATTCTTGTCAAGACATTTTATCAAATACGTGGTGGGCATATATGGACAGATGTTCAAATCATGCAAAATGCAAGAGTATGGATCATGAAATAGTGAAATTAATACATCTTAAAGTCATGTAAATCAGCCCACCAATATCATGGTAAAACCCCATCTTCAGTAACATGTAATCATATCAAAATTTCACAATAATTCATAGATCTCATAGCTCGAATCATGTATAGTCTCAATAGACAAGACTAATTCATAGTATAAGCTTAAAATAGTACTCATGCATAATTAATAATATTTGGTAAAACCCCAACATATTTCATGCTCATATTTCATAGTAGTGATACCCATAAGAATTACAACTTGAAATCATTCGATTTTCATAAAATAGGAAGGTTGGACTCCATGGGTGAAAGGACCCAATGGATTAAACTCACATACCTTAAACTTGGATTTTCTTGATGTAGACTTGAAGGAGACTTAAAGATTGAATGGAGTTCTTGAGATCTATAATAAAGCTAGGGACACTTGAATTTTGATGAATTATTAGGTTAAGTCTTGGAGAGACTTTTGAGTGTGTCTTGAGTGATATAGAGTTGAAAAAATGGCTAAGTATAGGTGTTTTTATACATAAGTGGGCATGGGGCTATGATCCCAAGGCCCTTGGGCCGAAACAAGATTTTGAAAAGAAATTAACACTGATTCGCGCACCAAGCGCGTAGCGGCCAGGGCGCTAATCACCATTGGAAATTGAATTTTCTTTTGAAATATTATTTTTTGCTACGAGTCCTCTAAAATCGGAGTTATATCCATTTTTCACTGAATTTTGCCTCCTAATCAAGAATCTGAAGTTGAATTTTTGATATCATGCATGGATTTTGAGATATACAGAATAACGATTATGAGCATTTTCGAGGCATATTTTTGGGCTTTTTGGGGCATTTCAATATCTCCACTTTGGGAACATTCGTCCCCGAATGTCAAAAAAATTTACAATAGAGAAGTAATCATGAAGATTTCAGCCTGACATGAATGCAACAAATGTAGTTAAAAATCATTGAAAACATTTTAATATGAATATCAAAATCACCTTAAACTTGTCAACATAAAAACGACTGCATGAAAATGACATAAGGGGTGAAACTTAAGACTTTAAATCATAGAAGGGACTTAGTTCGCTATCTTAAGCTTGAATAGAGTGCAAGAGGTACGAATATCACCTGTTCATGTCCTCTCCAACTTCCTAGTGATACTTTTGACTTGTCAACTCCTTTAAAGACCCTTGATGGATGCTACATCTTTGTTTCTCAACCTTTCCACATGTCCATCCAATATCTCAATTTTGACCTCCGCATAGGTCAACTCATTCTTTACAACACCCACAACCTCAAAGAGCTCCATAGCACCTGGGTCACCAACACATCTCCTCAACATAAATACACAAAGGACCGGATGAACCATATCCATTTCCCTAGGCAATTCCAATCCATAAGCAACTTTACCAATTCTCCTCAATACTCTATAAGGACCCACAAACCTGAGGCTCAATTCCCTCTCTTGCTAAACTGGATCACACCCTTCATGGGTGGGACTTTCAAGTGAACTCAATCATCAACACAAGCACACAAAGCCTATCTTAGTACCAAAGGACACCATCTCCCCTTGGGGGGAAACCTCCACTTCACCATCTTCCACTAAAGCATTCAACTCTAACAAGGTAGGGCGAAGTCTTGCTTTAACTTGGCCTCATTAACCTAAGAAGATTTGAAACCATCAAAACCACTATACTAGCATTCTCAACTTCATCCAACCTTATTCCCAACCTAGCCAATTGGTATACTTCTCTAACTACCTTTTTGTTACCCAAGATTCACACTTATCATAACAAGCAATCTCTCATCCCTCAAGATTTGCCACATTACCCTCAAGTAATTCACAAGCTCTTATTCACTCCATAAAGAAATTAATACATCATCCACAAACTACCATATGCATACCAAGGTAAGGTTTGAAGACCCTATTCATGAGATTCATAAACATAGCCGGTGCATTAGTCAAGCCAAAAGACATTTCCACAACTTTCAAATGCCCACACCTAGTCCGAAAGGCTATCTCGGGAATAACACACCCTCTCACCCTTACTTGGTGGTACTCGAACGTAAGATTAATCTTAGAAAAGTGACTAGCCCCTATCGGGAAAGACATCAAGAAACTCATTACCTACCAAAATTGACTCAATAGGAATGACTTTAGAGTCAACACGCCTAACCTTATGATATGGTAAGTACAATCCTTAGGGATCAATTTGGCCTTTAAGACAAGAAGTGAATCTACCCTCAACTACCATTTCACAACTTCCCACTCAAGTGTGAATTCACTAGAGAATTGGAATCTAACTCTATGGGTTCTATAATCAATGGACGCATGATATGCATGTAACCAAACTACCCCCAAGAGCTCCAAATCCACCATTCTAAGTTCAAAAAAATCACAAGACAAGACTTTATGCAATAAGGACATGGGATAATCCCCTTTAAACATTTCTAGCAACAATATACTCACCAATGGGGTAGACACCTAAGAGGTTCACATAGCAATTCGGGACATATATGAAACTTACTAGCAACAAAAAGAATAATAAAAGAAATAGCGGCTCCCAGACCTAACAAAGCATGCACATCAAAATAAAAAACCTTAACATACCGGTAACAACATCGGACACCTCATCCCCTCTTTGCCTCTATTGAAGAGCATAGAACTGATTATGTTGTGGAGTACCCCCTTCGTTATCCCTTTTGAGCCTCTTGATCAACATGACCATCTTGACCTTGAGGACGACCATACTTGCCCTTATTTCGAACATAAGGGCAATCAATAAGCTTATGGCCTACTCTCCCATACCCATAACACGCATTTGAATCCTTCAAGCATTTGCCATAATGATGCTTTTTATATTTTTGGCATTTTGGAAATCCCACCCCACCATTGCCACCTTGGACCCTTGGGTTAATCACCCCATCATTAGCAATTCTCTTAGTTGGAGCACTACAGGACCTTACCCTTGATATTTGTGACCTTGTTAGAGATGGTCACCATTGGCACTTTAATACCACCCTCATACTGAGCCCTCTTAGACTCTCTACTTCTCCTTTTCCTACGTTTCTACCCCTTGAGTTATTCGGCATATGTCATGAGTCAAGACAACTCCATATCACCCACTAGCATGGCGGTATGACACCCTTCATTCACTAAGTCAGACGCTCCCGACATAAACTTGTTCATCCTTGACCTAGGGTCAGCCACAAATTGTGGAGGATATTTGGAAAGCTTGTTGAGCTTGAGGGCATACTCCCTCACACTCATTAATCCTTGCTTGAGGTTCATAAATTCCATCATTTTAGCCTTTCTCAACTCTATAGGGAAGAACTAGTTGAGGAAGGTGGCTTTGAACTCCTCCCAAGAAATAGCATCATGATTTCCCCTCTCCACTTTCCATTACACAAACCAAATTTGAGTCACACCTTTTAGTTGATAGGCCGCTAGATCAGCCTTTTCCTCTTAACTTACACTCATGATGATAGCACCTTATATACCTCATCTATGAACTCTTGGGGGTTTTCCTCTGCCTGGGACCCATGAAACTCTGAAGGGTTCATTCTAGTAAAGTCCCTCACTCTTGAGGCTGAAGTATGAGCATGAGGAGCTTGGGTGCTTTGATTTAATTGGTTGGTCATTGCATGTACCAACATAGTAATGAGATTCCGGAACTCAACTTCGATAGCCCCTCCATCTTGAGGAGCTTGAGGAGTGGGGTAAGCCGGTATCCTATCAGGTGCACGAGCCCTCCTTAGTCTTCCTCTTTATAGCAGCATGATCTAGAAGACCAAAGGACCTTTGTTAGGGGAAAAAGCTTGTATTACATCTAAAGTACGATATAGACCATGAACAAGTAAAACATTTCCTAAAACGCCTCATAGTATCCCATTCATAGTTGTGGCACACTTCACAACCATGGATAAGACTCTAATCAATATTGTGTGTTGGATTCCGAGGACCATTTATAACCTAGTGCCTTGATACCAAGTTTTTCATAATCAAAGCCTAGGACTTAGATATAACACGGTGAATGCGAAGCTAGAAGATAACCCAAATAAGCCTCTTAGCATATTGTGTACTTATCCTTGGTTGCAGAAGCAAATTAAACAAACACAAGAGACAAATAAATGAAAAGGGAAAGCGACAAAGGGAAACCATTCATCATAATAATGGAGTAAGAAGAGTCAAACTCCAATAGCATAATCAAACCATGACGTAATATCCAAAAACACCTCTAACATAGAATGGAGTGAGGACCAAGACACTTTTTGGGCTCACCCTCATTTAATAAGTATCTAACATAAGAACAAGAATCTATAAAGCATGAATGAGAATAGCTATCGCCCTCGAAATTCAGGACTCACCGACTAGCTTCTTCACAAGAACCAACTAGCCATGTGAAGGATGGTTGATAGGAGCTTCGGTCTATAAATGGTAATATCATGTTAGGCACAGAGTATATGCTAGTACTTTTAGATGTACTAAGTATGCATGATATAATGCAACAAGAATCATAAGCCATAATAACATGATGCTTAATCAAACAATCCATTAAGTTGTTTTGAGAAATAAAGCTTCTTATATTATAAAAAAATCATCTCATAAATTTTAAGAGCATTTTTTGGACTAGTAAATAATTTTTATTATTTAGTTAAGGGATAATTTTAGATAATTAGTTTAGTTGGTGAATTAAAATAATAATTTGGTTAATGTCCTATACTATTTATCTCATATATATTTTTAAAAAAATATAGGTTAATAGAATTTTCACTTTTAATATATATTTAAAACAAAATAAAATAAAAATGTTTAAGCAAAAAGGGTTACACACGAAACCCTAAAGAAAAGAATGAAGCAAAAGAAAAATAAGAGAAAGAGGGAGAGAAGGTGGTCGTACGACTGCACCTCAGGTAAGATTCTCGCCTTAGTTCACCATTACTAAATGTTAATTAGGTTATATTAATTAAAATTTTTGGAGATTATATAATATATGTGTAACCTTAGTGGAAAGTTTTAACAAATTGAAAGAAAAATTACAAAGAGTTGTCAGGTTATGATTGGAACTTTAGTAGGCCATCATTGAATGTAAGGTTCCATTCTAAATTTTTTGTATATATATATATATATATGTTAAACAGGATATAGTGGAGTTGTTGCAGTTCTAGCAATTTATGCTACTTTGTACTATTCCCTTCCCAATTCCATTGGACAATTCTATCGATTCCAAATTTTATTTATAATTATTATGTTACAAATTAGGTTTTGATATATTAATATAAGTAATTAAATATTATAAGTACTATATTATGTAATATCACTAAAGTTATTGTATTTGGTGTTATTAAGACTTAGCCCTATACTTGAGATATAACAATTTCTATTATAGAATTGCGGTGGACTTTTTGGTGTAGTCTAGATATATAGTAATACTGGTGTTGACGGACTTGTGGTCTTATTAATATTGTATATTTGACAGATTGGAAATGTTTGGGGTATTGAATAAAGAAAAAGCATTGGTTGACTAGCTAGCTTGATTTCGGTTCTTCAGTTGAGGTAGGTTATGTTTTATTCTATTTAATAGAGAGACTCTTAATAGCGATTGATAGTCATTGAGTAAAGTTGTGATATTTTCTATGCACTTAATTGTTGTGATTTGGTTGACTGATATACTGTTGTGATTGCTCTGCAATCCCAAGACCATGAAACTCATAATCTTGAACTTGGTCTCTCAAAGTGATGCCTTAAACTAAGAACGCTTGATGAAACATTGCTAATGAAGTGAAAAGTAATGATAATGATAATGAATTATATGTATTGGATTGGGTGTCATGTTTTGACACATATATATTAGACGATCAAGTGTCATGTTCTAACACATATATATTATAGGATTGAGTGTCACATTCCGACACACATATATATTATAGGATCGGGTGCCTTGTGTTGACACATATATATTATAGGATCAAGTGTGATATTCTAACACATATATTATGGGATCGGGTGTCACATTCTGACACATATATATTAAAGGATTGGGTATCACGTTCTGACACACACATACACATACATACACATATATACATATATATATATAGGATCGGTGCTGCATTTCGACACGATAATAATAAAGGAAAATATGTTACAATAATTTAATATACTTTGTTTCAAAGAACCTATCTCCCAAAAGAAGTGTGATGTGGAGGCCTGAGTCCTCATATGTATTATTGATACTTCGGTTGATTGTGTACATGTTTCTTGCTATTGCCACCTGTTAAGTGTTATGGTTGTTTTTCTGCTTTTATTTTATGCATATTAATTCTATTTGGAGTCGGCCGATGATACCTACTCAGTACATGTGGCTCATACTGACTACTACTTGTATTTTTCTTATTTTTGTTTTGTAGAGTGCAGTGAATGTTCCACTGACTTTGACTCGCCCTCATCTCTAGCCAACCTTTAGCACATCAGGTTCCAAGGTGAGCTATTTCTCTAGATCACGTTGGATCCTATTAGTCTTGTTAGGTGTCCTTAGCTTTCGGACATAAACCACTTGTTAATTCGTTTTGGTGTTGATATTCTTAGACTTGGTATTTTGAGATTAGTATCCTTAATATGATAACTTTCAGATTTTGCGGAACATTTTAATAAACTTAGTAACTCGGTTATTTCCTCTTTGTAAGTTTAACCTTTTCATTATTATCATTTTTTATAAGTGAACTATTTGTATGGATTGGGATTTATATCTTTAGTTCACCCACCTAGGTGTATAAGTATTGGTGTCACTCATGGCTCTTTTTGGGTCATGACAAACTTGGTATTAGAGCTTTAGGTTCAATGATCTCATCACACAAGGACAAGTCTAGTAAAGTCTTGCAGAATGGTATCGGGACTCTTTACTTTTGTCCGAGAGGCTATAGCACCTTAGGAAAACTCACTTTTTTATTCCTTTCATGCTATTACCTGAATCCAATTGGTATTTAGGTGATACTAATGGCTATCTAGGTAATATTAATTGGTATCTGGTCTTTCTCACACTCTAAATAGTGCAATAGAGTTGCTTTCTAAGAAAAATTTTCCAGATTCGTGTGTTTGCCCAAATTCCTTCAACTACCTCTTATACTTAAAGTGTTTGAAACAAAGAAGTCCAGATCCTTATCAATTAGTTACCTTCAAATAAAGTATTTTGAAGGTAAAGAGACTACAATCGATTTGAGAAGAGCCAATTAGCGTGCTTAAGTTTATCGATATGAAATAATGCACTCCATTTATGTGAATCATGCATTCGAGCTAGAGCAAGATATGATGTACTTCCAAACTCTATTCTTTAAATCATTCGTCAAATATTATCCTTGGGAGGTTAGTTAAGTTATGACTATGAATACTTGGTGGTATTTGATCCCTCTGTGGGAAAGTGGTTGAAGAGTTTTATAAGCCATAAGTGATAGAGTAATCCTTGAGTTAAAAAGATATAAAAAAAATGAAGAGTGGGAATAATAGATGATTGCAGTAAGTAGCTAAGAGTCATATGGTGATAAACTAAGAAATGGGGTGATGATTCAAGTCCCTCCCGAGTGTTCAGTTAGGAAGTAGTTAGTATCGTCTAACTTTCAGGATAGAAGGTAGAGAAAGAGTTGTTAGTTAGTATGAGATGGAGTACACTCAAATAAAAATGGAGTTGATGTTGAGATGCCATTGTGTTAGTAAAAAAATAAAAAAAATCAAATATAGGTGTTGAATAGAAGATCAAAGGGCATAGGGTGGTATATATTAGGTAGGCTCATGACTTTAAAAGAAGAGTCACATGAGGTTTATAGAGTTATGAATTAGCCAGGCAGAGGAGGAGATTGGTAAGAATGGAACTCCCCCAAATCCCAACTCTACTGATAGTCCTAAGTTTCAGCTTGTGCTTATTCTTATCAAAGAGAGACTTGTTGGTGTTTCTAAGGAAACTACCACTAGTGTTAACTGCTTTTACCAAATGCAGGATAATGAATCTTTGCTTTTTCCCTGCTATCAATGTTAATGACTCCGTTACTAAGAGCAAGGTATATTATGTGTGTTTGCATACTATTTGTTTCTGATCTATTTAGATTTGTTCTACGAAATGCTGTTTGATTTTGTTTTTATATGCTTCTTGTGATATAGATCTGATATGAATAGTTGATAATTTCTTGGATTTAATACAAAGGAATTTTAGTTGGATCTTAATGATAGTATTAGTGATTAGTTGAAATTACGGCTTAAATTTATTTTCTTTTGGTAAATAAAGAAATAAATGTTTCTTATTTACTAGGGAAGTTTTATTTTTGCCTTATTACTTGATGAAAGGGATGATCTGCCTCTAGTGTACTTTAGTAGCTTAAAGTTCCAAATTTTTCTGGTTATGGTTTTCAAGTGCATATTCACCCTGGAAGATTGTCAATTAAATTAGTGAGGTTATATACTATTAATAGATACATATTGGTCTTTCTTGTTAAGTTGGTAGTATATGGTTTCTTAAATGCCCGATCTTGTGCATAAATAAAAATGATATTGCATTCACATTTGAGATATCGACTAGCTTGTTACTATGAATACTTTGAATTAAGCATTGATAAGAAAAACTTTAATGGTGAATCTTTGGTACGAATAATGTATAGATTGTGAAATGTGTCTCAAGAATTTTAAATGATGATTAGTGATTTCATAATAAACTCTAAGGGAGTGGATCAAGAGTGATAAGCTTATGGATAAGACAGATACTACTTAACTTATGAAAGGGAGTGTGATGATAGACTATATTTAGATATACTATGAGATAAAGGTTGATTTCGTATGATGAGAATTAGTAATTTAATATTTCTTGACTTTATCTAATAGTTTAGAGTTAGTATAGTATGTAAAGAGTACGGATGTACATGTTTAGCACTAGACCTAAGCTTGAATTTTAGGTGAGAATTATAAAAAATGGAGATAACATGTCACAACCCAACCCTAGGGCCTAGACATGATCGGCGAATGAAGAACTCGAAGGGACCCCAAACAAGCCTCATAGTATATCATTACACAACCTTGGTCACGAAAGCAATTAAAAGACATTTGAAGAATAGAATTAAGGGCAAAGGGGCTAAGGGAGAACTTGTCATAGCATAGGACCAAGAGATAATAGAATCAACTCATAGCATAAATACATAGCTTTGTCCAACGACACCTCTACTACATAGTAATGAGCGGGGGCCAAGACATATAACCGGGATCACCCTAATAGTCAACAAGATCAATATATCAAGAACAATAATGTCTTATGCAAGAGTTCATAAACTAGGTCCCCGGAATGGAGGACTCACCAACTATCTTGAGAAGGTTGTACTAGCCATGTGGAGGAGGATGCTCAAAAGAGACTCCGATTCCTACATGGTGATATCATGTAGGAAAGAGTATGCGTTAGTATGTTTGAATGTACTAAGTATGTAGGACGCAATGCTATAAGAAATAGGCATCATAATCAAAATGCATAACAATAGCAATATGACAATACTGCATGTATAATCAATGCTTAAGTAAAATATGCTTAAGTAACTCATGCTTATATAGGATAGCATATGTGTAGAAAAGACCAAGCTAGATTTTCAAAGTACAAACCCCTTGGTTGGTTGGTGAAGATACTATCCTATCTCTTAGGTGCTAAGGTACAAACCCCTTGATAGGTTATCAAAGTACAAACCCCTTGATAGATTAGTGATGATGCAGCCCCATCACCCTGCTGCCAAGGTATAAACCCTTTGATAGGTTAGTAATGATGTTGCCCCATCACCCTGGTGCCAAGTTACAAACCCCTTGATAGGTTAGAGGATGGTCACACCCTACCTCCCATGGTGATTGAGGCATACCTCTCAATTGGCTTTAGTCAATCCAACACTATATAGAGAGATATCATATACATACTTTCCTTTTATCATCATCATAACATCAAATACATACTCTTATTTCATCATCATAATATCATATACATACTCTTCCTTCATCATCATAACATCATTCATAACATAAGACATGCTTTGTACCTTCAATTCCTCAATAAACCTATCACGACCCAACCAAGGGATCGTGATTAGTGTCGATTGGGCACCCAGACAAACACTAAATCGGTTTTTCATTTATAATAGATAAGAAATTTATCAAAATTTTGGCAGAGTTTCCTCTGTTTTACTGACTATCCACTTCAGCAAACAGCGAACTCAGCCAACAGCAAGCATCAATATACATATATATGCGGGCCGACAAGGTCACAACTGCGGTAGAACCGCCCAACAAATGTATCATACATACGAAGTCATACCAAACACAAATCCCACACCGACATGTATCCACAGACGTCTAAATATATGAACTGAATCATAGTACGGGACAAGGTCCTATAATACCCTCGAATATACATAAATGCAAAATACAAAAAATATGTGTACATGCATATACCAAAAGATCTGCTCCTGATGCAAAGGTAGCACGTCAATAGTGGACAGAGATCCTAGGAGGATGACTCTCTAACCTGTACGTCGGTACCTGCGGGCACGAACGTAGCCCCCCCTCCGAAGGAAGGAGGTCAGTACGAAAAATGTACTGAATATGTAAAGCTGAACGTACGAAATATAATTGAGAGTAATAATTCGAATAAAATATATAAGTCAAACCTGTAAATAAACATCAAAATATTTCTTTATCCAAAATCTCAAAATAATACATATCGGATGGGAACGATGACGACCTCCAAACTCGCGCCATACCACAGCATAACATTAGAAGTTTCAAATCTCTAAAATCTCCAACACAAATCCCAACTGTAACATAGGTGAGCTGAGGCGAAGGGGCCACGCACTCACGTCATAGGATAGGTGAGCCGAGGCGAAGGGGCCAACACTCCTGTATCATCATGGATAAAGGTCATCATGCCCATTATATAAGTGAACCGTGGCGAAGGGGCCACGCGTTCATGTGGGCCAGGTCAAAGGGGACAAGCACCCACACATCATGATGCCAACATATCCCAAGCCCAGCTCTTTATGCCTCCGAACTAAGCAAAGCCGGAGCATGGGAAAACCGACCCGTTGTATCCAACCTACTTTGGAATATATATACATACATATATATAGTTATACATACACACGATATCAATCGGCCCGGGAACCGGTGAACGAAACCAAAATGGCACGAACAGAGTTATGAGAATCACATGCATAAAAACTAGTTCCAATAACTTAGTAATACGCAATTTGTTCATTTGTGAAATCAAGAAGTTAATCGTTTATGAAATTTGTCAAAGTTGCTCAACTTCACACATAAAAGTGATTTCAAGGAACTTGCTAACTTTCTCATCATACACATTACTAAACATGCTTCAAAATAATGATTAAAGTGATTTTGGAACAATAAATCCCATAGCTTTCCAACTATTTAGCTTTCGGTCAAACGAACACTATTCATGGATTTTAAAGACTCACAAGTTATGGATGAAGTTAACTTAGAATAATTGTGGCAAGTAATGAATATAGGTCCCATTTAGGCTTTTCGTCGAATGTTACGGGCATTTGCGCCCTCCAATAATATATATTCTTTTAACATACTAAACTATTTCACATTTTTAACAACTTGTGGGTTCTACATACCCAAGAGTCAAACATAAATACATTTTAATAAAAGTACCAATTAGTGAATATAAGCAGTATTTGGACCCAAAATGTGAAGGAAGAGGAACTTTCAAACATAAGCCGTTGACCCAACGTAACTAATTCATGCCAAGAGGTAGAAATTTTTACATACCTCGTTGTATGGCCTCGTTATTGCCTTGGAGTGGCTGCCTTACCTCCGAACATTTATCTATATCATATTAGGCAATAATACTTGTATTATCAGCAAAGAAATACTTCTTGATAGTCCAAAATCATAAAAATGGTCATCCGGACAGCAAGCGTTCACTTAGTGACGCAAAGACATTTCTTCAACCTTTTCGCTTTTAAATGTATTTCCTAACAACAAATCTTATGTATATTCCATATACATATTATTTTCAGTCTCTTAACAATCCCACAACAGCCCATAAAACATAACACACAACAATTCTTCTCAAATACAAATAAGCAACATAAGGTTATACCCTTTTACCCTACTTCGGCGTCAACAATCCCAAAACAGTTTTAACTTTTACAAAAATTATTTCCAATGGTTTAACCAAACAAAACCAATGTTAATATAGGATTAAAACAATCCAAAATTAGGGCTAAGTCGTGGAGGAACATACTACAATTCTACACCACGTGCAAATGGACAACATAACATTACTCCCCTCGCTACCTTTCGACTTTAACAATTCCAAATTGGTTTCAACCTTAACCTAACTGTTCCAGCAACATTTATACATACAACCAGATGTGAACCAGTTTCAAAACAATAACAAGTCAGTTATTAAGGACGTGAAGCAACAGCATGCTCCCCAACAGTCCACAAGTTCATACGAAGCACATAATTGCGATATCATATATTCACTCATTGTTATGGGATGCAAAAGTGGTTAATCAGCCTTTTTACATTGCTGCAACACCAACCTATGCTTAATATGTAAGAACTACTTCATAATAAAGCCATCCAACAAGAGAAGAACCTCTTAATTAACAAGAAAATTGCACAAGAATCCTTAACAT
>JAOTQJ010049322.1:0-14586 GCA_025642045.1 Solanum sejunctum
TGAAACTATAGTAAACACATGTATAAACTTACTTACCACTATATTCAAGATATAGGGCTTGTATAAGAACCCTATAAATCCCTTTTACCTACTTTCCAAAGTGAAGAAAGGTTGAGAGAACTTTGAAGACAAAACTGTTTTTGTTTTGTGAGTTCAATTGAACGATGGCTTTGTGGGAGATGCTTTGACCCTCTTTTAAAATGATACTTGGACGAATTACTGAGTCTACTTAAGCCTTACATCACCAAGTAGGTGATGCAGCTTCATTCTCATTTCACTTGGGCCTTTTGGAGCTCCAAATATATGGACTTGGGCTGCCCATTTTTCATATTTCTTCTTCTTAACTAGTTGGGCCTAACTTGCTAAGAATATTATAATGGTCTTGGGCTCTCTTTATATCCTTCTTGGGCTGATCATATAGTCCATTTTAGTATGCTAAAATATGGGTCCAAGTTACACCCTTAACACGGACTTTATTCATAATCAAACTTGGACAAATTCAACGTCGAGCCTCGTCTCCGTTTACCTAACAATTTTAAGCTAAGCAAGTAGCTGACTCACCTTCTTGCTTCCTAAGTCTTACAAGCACCTCAATTCTCTCACTTCATTTTAAGGCCATAATCTTCTCAATTCGACACAAAATTTGTATTCACTCGACCCTCTTAAGCATTAGACGCACATATAGCTCTTTAACATAAGATTCAAGCACTTTTGAGAATTAGCGCTAATTTGTCCAAACCATGTTATGTGTCATTTGAATCATACTAGTAGGGTAAGGTGTGGCGTATTACACCTACTGAGTTCTATGATAGGCGAATCCTAGAAAGAGTGGTTGAGAAATTAGGTACACTCCTAAAACTTGATACCTGCACCTCTGCCACTCTGAGGGGTAGATATGCTTGAATCTGTGTGCAATTTCCTGAAACTGCTACTCGTAGTGAAGTCACAATTGGGACTCATTTACAAAAGGTGGTTTATGAGGGGGATGGGATGCTATGCAAAACTTTTGATCAAGTTGGAGATACACTACCTAAGTGTACAAGTAAATCACAATATACCAATCAACAATTCCCCACACTGGATATCGCAGCAGACACACTACGGGAAGAGGAGAAATCGTGAGAAATTTTCAAGTTTCCTCGGTGAAATGGGATCAACAAAAAGCATGCCCAAAGCAAGCCCAATAAATAACAGGCAAATGGGCCAGGTCAGGAACAAAGGCAACCAAGGACTTAGCCCAGGAAAGCCACAAACATGGACAAGGCCTCAGACAAACAGAGGAGCCCAATGGAGTAACCAAAGTGGCGATCTCAGGCACGTATGCCACGAACTCTCAACCACCGTTCACCAACCAAACTCTCGCATTGAATGCCACTAATGGCATTAATAGCAGCTCTCCCCTTCACTAAATGCAAAATTCGAATAGGGATCATGTTAGATTTGATAAAAATCTAATTAATTCCATATCCACTTTGCAGTACACGAATGGCCCCACCCCTATGCAAAATATTAGCAGCAATGGAGATTTCAATGAACAAATTTGTTCTCCATCTTCTCTGATTCAAGATCTCTACTACACTAGAAAAAAACAATCATTACTTCAGTGTAGATGACATGACTTCCGAAGTCCCGTTAAAAGATTTCAATGATCTTCATCAAAATAGAGAAGGGAAGCCTCCCTATATTAGAGGTATGTGACATTTCCCCTTCGACACGAACGAACCACCATGGCAGCAAGTCAGGAACAACCACTAAATGCCTGCACCACCCCTACCACCCTGATTGTTCTTGCTTCTGTACTGCTACCACCAGGCCACCAATCCACTTCTTGGTTGGATATGGGTCTCAGGGACTGACAACTTACTTTTCACATGATAGTGGAGGTTGGCAAGTGACAATCCTAGTGCAAGACCCAACTTACTTGGCCCAAATTGTCAAAGAGGGCCTCAACCATGCAATAGAGGTACTGGGGATGAGAATTTTGGGAGGAGCACTAAGGAGGTTCAAAATGGCGGGAAACATCAACTCAACAAATTCTTTGGAGTTGGGGCATTAGTGGGACACACTTTCC
Organism: Solanum sejunctum; assembly: GCA_025642045.1. Classification (NCBI taxonomy): domain Eukaryota; kingdom Viridiplantae; phylum Streptophyta; class Magnoliopsida; order Solanales; family Solanaceae; genus Solanum; species Solanum sejunctum. The sequence goes on from JAOTQJ010049322.1 coordinate 2,072, forward strand.
TAACTCTTACATTCTTCCTGTTCTACCCATACCTCCCAAAAAACCAAAGTCTACATTTTGCCCCAATTGCAGTGAACAATCCACCATCACACCAAGAAGGAACCACAAAAAGAAACCCATAAAGAGAAGCTGAAATGTCAACCTTAGAGTTGCTAAGGCAAAGCAACAAAGAAATGGAGGAGCTATTGGCAAGCATAAAAGAATGACTCCATGAAGCCTACATTTTGGAGAAGTTATTGATCAAGGAATTTGAGGAATAGATTCCCTCCGTGATTCTGGTTCAATGACCGAGTTAATTGACATCCTGTGCTCTGAACATTAGGAACAAAAAGAGCGATACTTCAGCAGCAGTGGCTTTGAATCTGGTAAAGCCACATGTGTCAGGGAAGGGGAAAAAGGTTCAGGAGTACACACAAAATCAGACAATGATAAACTTTATCATACGGAATGCAAGAGGGGCGAATAGTGCCATACTTTGGCGACACTGTGAGGCCTTGGTCAAGACTCACAAACCAGCCTTACTTGTTCTACTGGAAAAAAAAATGACTGAGTACAAGCACCTGATAGAGGTATTAAAATTTGATGCCTACATCCAATGTCCTATCGATGACTTATCTGGTGGCATTGTCATCATGTGGAAGGAGGATCTCTTGAAATTGGATAGCATTTCCATCACACATCAAGGAATTCATTTCTTAGTAAAGGTAATCCTTGAAACTAATAGTTGGACATTTTCTACTATTTACGCGAGCACTGATTTTCACGATAGACTGAGCATATGGAATGATTTATATTGTATGTCTAAGACTCAGGATATTGACTGGTTAGTTGCGGGGAACTTTAATGAAGTACTCCATGCTAGTGAAAAACTAAGGGGAAATACTGTTAGCAGAAGTAGGACCAATCATTTCTTGAACTACCTCCAGGGTTATAGACTAGTGGACTAAGGTTTCAATGGTCAAAAATACACTTGGACCAACAAGAGACATAGATATAGAACCCAACTCTTTTTTGAAAGATCAGACAAGTATATAGCTAATGCCCTCTGGATAAAGAAATTCCCTAACTCTGTTGTAACCCACCTCCCTAGGACTAAGTCTGACCACTGCTTTCTTCTTATTACTCTCAATGCCAGAACTTGCCATCACTTACCTAAGCCTTTTATACTGGAGCCTATGTGGTGTGGCCATTCAGTGTTTAGGGCTCTCATTCTCCATTCCTTCCGGCCCAATGCTAGCCTCCTAAACTCTATCAAGGAATTCCAGGAAGGTCGGTCATTGAAATGGGTGATTTACTTTATGATGTGGTGCTTAGCTGACTATGATGTGGTGCTTACATAGCTATGATGTGGCATGCAAGAGTGGTATTGTAATTTGAGGGTAGTATTTAATTCACTTCAAAATTGTTTGGGCGGAGGGGGGAGGGTTTAAACGCCCATTAAATTACTAAAGTAAGTTTTGCTGCGAAGTTCAAGGGTTTTTTTAAATATATTTTATCTAGATTATTATGGTCCAATTGTTTCATGAATTCCATGCATAGGAAGAGCTTAGTGCACTGAGTTATCATTTTTAATCATGAGAGGTAGGGTTAAGGATAGGGGTGTGGGATGGTGAGGATGGGGACTATAGGGTGAAGAGGAAGTGTATTATAGAGTAGAGTCCTCACAATCAATGTCGAATGCTACTTGTGTAACTTTATTTTCCTATTTTCACTAAGAAAGTCATTTTTTTCTCCCGCTTTTTTTTAATGAACTTGTCTTTCTAAACAAAATATTTTCAAAAAAATTTGACTAATCGAATATGAAAAGATTGGTTAACATTCTGGAATATATTTCCCTCCGTATAGAACATGCCCCCAGATCTTTGCTTTTTATCGCCATTGGCCAGTTTCCAAAGATTTTATAGTTAGGCCGAAGGGAATAAAGTTGAGAGTCAGCGGAAGGGAGGTTAGGAAAGAGAAAAAGGGGTTGGTGGTGGTGGTGGTAGAGATATTATATGTATCTGGGAAGACTTTTGACAACCAATACTCCCATGTGGGATTTTTTTATTTTTTGGAAAATAAGATTGAACGATAAACATTCACAAGTTTTCGATATAGTGATAAGAGCACATGCAACGTGTGATTTAGACATACATCATGGCGTCATACTTGCTATCGATAAACGCCAAGTACTTAAGTGGAGAAAAATAAAGGTATGGACTCGTTATTCATTGAAATTCAAACCATTCTTAGCGGACACTCTGTTGAGAGATAGCAATGATAGCAACTGTAATGCCCAAGTCTAAATTAGCTGGTTAAATCAAGGCCTAGGCCTAAAGTTTTAGTACTTGTAAATATATAGAGCTGCGTCAGATGTTTACTAAGCACTATAACTGTTTTGGCATAAAGACTGAAATACTCCCAAATCTCAAAGGAAAGTAATCTAACAATTTTCCACCATCAAATGAAGTCAAAGAGGGTACATCAGTTTCAGTTTCTTGAAGAAAACCATCTAAAAAACATATCAAGAACGATGGCGGAAGCAGTGAATGAGTTCATAATGAGTAACCTGCATGCTCCATGTTAGCATGTGCGGTGAAGAAATTGAAGTCATGGTGGCTATAGGAAAGCTGCTTCAGCCATGAATCTGCAGCACTCTGAAGATCACATAGTTTTTCATAGTCTTTTTGTGTATGAGTGTTTAGCCATACATCATTCTGCATCCTGTATGCAGCCAAACCAAATGGACTAAGACGAATTCCGCTCTCACCCTTCCTTTCTCCATAAGTTTTCTCTTCTTCAGCATCTGATGAAAACAAAAGGTAAATCACTTAGTCAATTAGGTGGGACAAAAGATAGCTAGTTACATGTTTAATTTCACAAGTTCATTCCTTATAAATTTGGAAAAAAGGAAGATAATTTTGGGAACTTTAGTTATAATTACTACACTGCGATGAAGGTGAGATGTTGAGTAGAAAAGACCAACATAAAGGAAAATATAGAAAATTGTCCAGTAAAGTAGAGTACAACAACAACAATATATCTAGTGAAATCCTACAAGTGGGGTATGGGAGGATAAAATATACGCAGATCTTACTACTATTTCATAGAAATAGAGAGGCTGTTTCCGGAAAACTATCATCTCAAAATCTCAACACCATAAGCAGAAGATACTAGATATGAAAAAAGGAAAAAAACTAAAAAAAAGAAAAAAAAAAGAAAAGAAAGGAAAGCGACTACTAATAAAGCATCGATTAAAGTAGAGTGAAACTGAAAAATTCTTACATTGTCAATGTGTATAACTTAAAACAAAATACGAGTTTAGGTTCAACTGCTACAACGGAGTAAAATACATACCTTGAAAAGATGATGACAATGTATGGTAGGTAAGGAAGCTTGTGGAAACATTTTTAGTAATTCCTTTCATTGGAACATGGTAGATTGGATACCTAGTAATGATATAAGGCAATAACTTAGATATGTAAATAAATTGACTAAACATGTGAGAAAGAAAGCATTTCTGTATTATCTTTCACTAGATTTATCAAAGGAAAAACATAAAGTCTAAGAAGATCAATATATATGTACCAAGCAACAGCCATCCAACTTGCAGCAGACAAGTCAGTGCTCTTAAGCATCGAGAGTCCAGGATAGTGCTGAGCAAATTCAAAGATCTATAGCAACACAAATATATATTAGCTTCATAAAAAGTTGTGAAATGATATTGTTGATCAAATTCAATTTAACAAACGCGCCATTTCACTATTCTACTTATACTTGTTATCTTTCAGCAAAATAGATACTAGATATCTTCCTCCACCAAATCTTACACACCGGATATCTTTCTCCACCGAATCTCAAGTATATGGAAGAAACAATTAACCTAGCTAGCGGTTTTTGTATAAAAAGAACAAACAAACAACAACAACAACATACCCAGTGGAATCCCACAAGTGGGATCTGGGGAGGGTAGAATGTACGCAGACCTTACCACTACCTCATTGAGATAGACATACTGTTTCCGGAAAACCCTTAATATATTCCTATTAAGCTAGGCCATTTTGCGGGGTTTAAGATGTGTGCTGCAGGAAAGGGTGCATTTTTGGCACCAATAGCACGGATGCTAATGTGCCTGTGGAATGATGATGACCCATCACTGATCAACAACGCCAGCTCCACCAACTCACACACTTATTATTCCAGCAACTGGAATTCCATGACAGCTTCCATTGTCAACCTTTGGGAGATCTCGAGTAATACCAAAGAAGAATGATACTAGCAGTCTTAAGGAGGAGGTTCACCTGTAGTCCGAGTTAGGAACAAACAAAAAAATGTGAACTATTTTCTTCCAACCATTCTACACCTAATTCTGAGATTGTGTGAACAAATCGCAGTGATGGTAATTTCTTAAGCTAGATATGTTCCTCTGATTACAAAAGGCAGGGTATTAGGTTCCACAATTGAGGAAGATGATATTAAAGCACAACTAAAATATTGGGAGTCAATTGGTTATGTTATAGGGAATACGCCTTATAAGAAACAAATAGATAGCTATGTATATCAAGAAAGAAATTTTGGATGAAGGTTACTATACCTTTAAAATTTAGTCTGATAAGGATGAGGAAAAGGTACTTAAATCTGGACCATATTACTATAACAATAAGCTTGTTAAACTCAAACAATGGGAGCTGGATTTTGATATCGATCTGGACACTTTTGAGTCTAATCCCACTATAGGTGAAGTTACATGGGTTGCCTATGGGATATTGGTCAGTGGAGAGTGCAATGGGGAGGCCTCCATATATAGATAGCTTTACCACTAACTCTGAGAAAATCTCCTATGCCAGAATTATGATTGAAGTGGATGTCTTATGACCCTTACTCGAGGTTATTCAATTGAGGCCCCATCAGGACCATGTGAGCAGAGAGTAGACTATGATTGGAGGCTTAAATACTGTAACAACTGCTGCAGATATGTGCATGATGATACAGTGTGTTGTCATCAAAGAGAAACTGAGAAGCATAACATCCAGGAGGATGAAGCACCAGTGCCTATAAACAACAACAACAACAACAACATACCCAGTGGAATCCCACAAGTGGGGTCTGGGGAGGATAGAATGTACGCAGATCTTACCAATACCTCATAGAGGTAGAGATGCTGTTTCCTTGGAACCCTCGTCATGAAGCACCAGTGCCTATGCAGAAGAAAAAAAGGAAAATGAAATAGAAGTCTTACAAAAAAAAAAAAGTGGTAACTGTGCTGCGTCAACTCATTCCTCTCCCAAGAGACTCAGGGGAAGCTCTAGTACACCTATCCTATTACTGCTATACCTTTCACAACTTCAGAACATATCAATACTGGGAAACTAACACTAAAATCTGAAATGTCAATAGGAGTGAATCACAACCCCATCAGAGGGATGGCAAACAGATTGTGGCTGAACACACTCCTGGAAAAAACTACTGATGTGAGGCAACAAGTGTTTTTTGATAGTGTTGGCAACTACATGTCATTCAGCCCTTCATGATCATCTCTACTTGGAATATTAGGATAATCAGGCCCATAAGCTTAGTCCTGGAAGTCTCCGATATCTGCTAGGATATTTTAGAGGCTCCCCTTTGTCCTGGAATAAGCTTAGTACTTGGATCAATAGGACTATCTACATGTTTGCATTCTAACATACAACGTCTTCCAAAATGTCTCAGGCATATTTTCTTTGTGTATTAGCAATACCATGGCTGAATTGTACCACTTCAATTCCTAGAAAGTATTTTCAGCTTCCCCAAATCCTTCGTTTGAAAGTGACTTAAGAGGTGTTGTTTGAGTTGAACAATACCTTCATGATCATCTCTTACGATAATAATTTCGTCAACATAAACAATTAAATAGATATGTTCGCCACAAGATGAATGCCATAGAATATGGAGTGATCAGCTTCTTTTTGGATCCTTCCAAACTATTGGACAACAATTCAAAAATGACCAAACCATACTTTGAGAGACTTCTTGAGACCATAGAGAGATTGACGAAATTTACAAACTAGTCTAAACTTCCCCTAAGTGACAAAATGGTTGCTCCATATATACCTCTTCAGGAAGTTCTTCATGTAGGAATGTATTTTTGATGTCCAACAGAAAGAGGACAATGGCACATTGCTGCCATAGAAATGAGAAGACGGACATAAGCAACCTTGGCAACTGGTAAGAAGTATCTTTATAATCGATGTCATAAATCTTGTATCCCTTAGCAACTAGTCTCGCTTTGACACTATCAATAGTTCCATCTGAACCTACCTTAATGGTGAGTACCTTACGACAACTAACTATGATTTTTCCTTCGGGTAAAGGAACAAACTCCTAAATACCATTATCATACACAACAGTCATCTCCTCAAGCATAGCCTGATGTCTAGGATGAACTAGTGCTTCTGCCACATTCTTGGGTACTTTGACTGTTGATAAGTTAGTAATCAAGGAATCATGCGGAAGTGACAGACATTGATAACTTAATTTAGCATAAATGTTAGTTTGATTATCAATAGTTCTAGTACCTTTGCAAAGTGAAATGGAAAGATCATCTGATAAGTGTTTGATCAAAGTAAAAAGACATTGTTAGAGTAGGTAATGAGTCATAAGGATTGCTTTTTATACTTATATAAGAGTTAGAAATACTAACTAGACTAGCAAGTTCAGACTAAGGTTGAGGTCTTTGTAAATAGACCTTAAGGGTCGGAGGGGAAGCTGGGGTCGGAATGGTTAGAAATGAAAACATTGATATGACATTTTGATTTTCTGTATCAGGAGAAAAATGTGGAGAAGTACTAAAAAAGGTCAAAAATCAAGTACTTATTGTTAGATAGATCAAAACATTTGTAACCTTTTTGTAGTTGAGAATACTTGAGAAAGACACATTTAAAAGCCTTGTACTAAAGTGAAATTGGTGCAACCAAACACACGTGGAAGAAGAGGAAACAAATTTTGGTCTGGATAGAGGATTGAGAGTGGGCTCTAGTACTGCAAAGTAGATGAAGGCATATGATTGATTGAATAAGAAGCAACAATAATAGCATCACCCTAAAGCATAAAGGGACAAGATTATGAATGGGTAGTAACCTAACGGTTTCAATTTGATTTCTAACTTTTTTGCTCACCAAATCCATTTTGTTGAGGAGTATGTGCATAAGAATTATAACTACCATCTAATTTTACTGTAGTAATTGCAAGTGATGGTGTAGAGGCAACAATTAACTTAATAATTTGATTTTCATAGCGTAACTATCAGTTGGGTTATGAGTCATTTTTTGGTTAAAAAAAAAGTATTAATGAATCAAAGAAGTAAAAGTCTTTGATCGATATGTGAAATAAAGAAAGAACTAGCTAGATGTAAACAACAAAAAGAAGGGAAGAAAGGAATTTAGATAGAATTTAAATAATTCGGAGAAAAAGAATGGCGAGACTCTACAATTTTCTGATAAGGTTGATTAGCAACCAGTTGATGAATCCCTCCTTTGTATTACTTTTAGTTTTTGTTATCTAAAAATTTTGAGAGAAGACAAAAACACCCTGTAGCTCTAATACCATTGGAAATTAAAAGAAGAGAGAGAAGAGATGTTGAGAATTTTATTGATTAATTGTTTCCTCAAGTTGATGGAATTTTACAAGTAATGTAAATAAGAAAAGAAACTAATAAAATATTACACAATCTGCTAACTTTCTAATTAAAGGGACTAGAGAATATTCTCACATCTACACTATATAATTCTATCGTATCTAACGATTCTCATATATACTATCCAATTATATCCTAATTATGAAACAAAAAGGTGAAGGAACCAAGAGCACAAAGTATTGTGTAAAAAGGGCTCAAAGTTGAAAATGTTTTTCACAATTTATACTGGATATCTAAATGGCAAAATTTGGCTTCTTTGGAAGTCTCATCTCAATACTAGCATTGTTGAGGTAAAGAAGTAACTCATACACTCAGTAGTGAAGATCCAATTACTATCTACCTCATAGTTGTCTGAACAATGCATAAATGTCATTACAAGATGAGATTGTAGAATGAATACTCAATTAATATTTCATGAAAATTGAAGAAACTCAAAATACTACTGAAAGATATCAATGTGTAATGACTCCTCACAAAAAAATTGTACTTATCCAGGGATAAACTTGACACCATACAAAGATTGTTTCAAGGGAAACTATTATATTAAGAGTTGTTTGGCGATGAAGTACTTAGGCATAAAATTAAGCCAGCCAGAACTAAATGGTGATTTTAACTTTTATCCCATATGCAAAAAATTATAAAGCACTTGTATCTTTCTAGTGCAGTTGGTAGAGCTCCGCTCTTGCAATTGGCTCGTTGCGATTATGAGTTGGATGTCTAATTGTCTAGGCGATAATGATAGTATCTTGTACCTGAACCGGTGTCTCACTTTTTCTAAGTAATGGGGAAGAGGATAGAAATGTGCCACCGAAAGACTCTACTGAGACAAAGATGGGCTGTCAAGAAAGTAGAAGAGGTAGGATAGACAGTTGGTTAGATCTAATATAGATTGTACAGAGATAATCTCATATTCGTCAGGCTGCTGAATGATACTAGTCTAAGACTTTTCAAGGCTTCTATCTCACATGCCAATGTAGACAATTTTTCTCTATATATAACTGTAGTAGACTGGATGAACTGAAATTTATTGAGGGTGTACTTCCTTTCATATACTTAGGGGTCCCTATGACATCAACGAAATTGAGTGTAAATCACTACTTGCCTTTCGTTGTAATATAACTAAGGGTTACAACTAATAAAGTTAGTCCTGTTTCATAGACGAGTTTATTGGGCACATACTTTTCTAATTCCTAAAGGCCATTAAGCAAATCAATAGAAATTCCTCATGGACAAAATCAAAAATGATATTAGAAAATGCATTAGTCAGAAAATTGAGAGCAGTTAATTTGATACTACTTAGACATGTATTTTCTAGTTACTAATAAAATATATATTGTTAACAGAAAAATGTAGATAATTTTGTAGTTCTGAGTTTTCATTCCCCTTAAAAGTTAGATAAATTGTACCATCTTGTAAGAAAAAAAGGGTCAAATTTGAATCTTTTAATATACCTTCCCTCCACTTCTTGTTCCACTGCTAGTATCTCTATCCCTCAGTTAGTAACAATGATGACGGGGGAAAGTCTAAAGGTATTTTTTTCAAACAATAATAATACTTGCGATAAAATAACTGAGGGAAATTCTTAGATATGCACTTTTTAATTTGTATAATTGAAAATTAGTTCTGTCGCCAAGTTTCAAATTCAAAAAGTGAAATTCCATGATATCATCCTTAAATTTGATATGTGAAATTTAAAGCTTCGTGATCTTGACTGTTTTGTCAAATATTGGATTGAAAGTAGCTTGTAACGAATTAATTAGGCAACGCCAAAAATAATAAATTTTATAATTAAATATGAAATTGTAAGAGTAATTAGAGCAACAGTTAAAGGTGTGTACCTTGTCTGAAAAGGGGATTCTCCAGAAAGGCGAACACGTCTCAGAATACTGAAAATAGAGATAGCCAAGGCGATCTCTTGAAGCCTCCGACTCAAAACAAGAATCCACAGAAACAGAGTTGTTACTTATAGATCTCGACAACTTCTCGCTATTGTCACTTATATCGCTCCAAAATTCCAGCTCGAAATCCACCTCATGATCCCCAGAAGATGAGTTTCTATAAAAACACATAAAAGGGATCATCAGCTATTTCAAACATCTGTTTAAACAGGTACATTTCTACTAAATTTATACTAATGAAAATGTTAGTGTGTGTTACATGACATCAACATTACTTTTTGATTATTTTAGTACATAATATCAATCAAATCGCACACATATATGTGTATACATGAATCAGTCTATATATTTTGTTAATGATGATGTCATAGAGGATAAAAATCAATTTGTGGTAGCAATAGAAGAATCAAATTCAGAGGATGTATCGGCATTCATGTTTAATTTTGATGAAAAGGTCAGTCATGTAGCCATCTAATAGACTACAATGAATAAAAGGTCAGTCATGTAGCTGATCAAGTAAAATCACAACTTTTGTTTACTCGTGCAAATTAATCTAGCTACTTGCACAATCTGGAATTAGTTAATGTCTATCAACTAAATTGACGTTTTGGAGATTATCAAACTATGTATGAGTGGCATTCATATGTAAAGAGTAAAGCTCGAAGTATCAAGAATCAAGTTCTCACATATCTCCAACAAGTGAATATATAAATCAACACTACTAAAAGTACTTGTTCCTATCAAATTTTATTCTATACAATTTTTAGTTTCTAATAGCTAGTTTTTGGCATGGTTTCAAGGTAGGATTTTGATTACTTTCTTTTAAATTCTAGTAGGTATTTCCTTATTTATTGTTAGGAATTTTATTGACCAAGATAAGATTGTTAAAAATATCTTCATTCTAAGTTTCATTAACAGGATCACTAAACCAATTCTCAAGTTCACTCTTTTGGTTAATTATATCTCTGTGTATCCCATTTGTTCTACAAGTGTGACTAGACAAACAAAACCCTATTTAAATAAGGATAGAGGTAAACAAAATTAACAACATAATAAGTAGGCGAAATAACCCGAGAGACTCTTGCATTTATTTCAATTTGTCATCTTGATATCTGTATATTATGAAATTTTATCTAGATATTAAGACTTGTTGAATTTGGACACCTCCAATCATATATGTTTTTCACTTGACATAAATAACATCTCTGATCCACATTATTTTTGCCATATCTTTTTATATTCTGTGTCAAAAGTTCTTACTATATTTTTACGTTAGTAAAGAAAAAAGCAAAGTGAAAGAGGATATGAAGAAAACTCCCATAGTTATTCCTATTTGAAGACCATGGCAAGAAGGAAGGTGGACGGAGGGGTATGTACACCCCAAGCTATCTAGTAAAGATTGGACCGGAAAAATAAAAGGAATACAAAAATATGTATAAAAATAGCTTAGATGGAATTTTTGGCCAAGGAATTTGAAAAATGATTTTTCAGGGCAAAATTGTTTAAGCGGACTTGCCCCACTATAGTTTAATTTTCACCCTGAAAATTTTACAACAAAAAATGAATTGAGATGGAATAAGTTTGCATCTTGCTCCATCACAGCACCCAATTTTCAGTTTTTAGTAAGGGCATTTTCATCTTTTCTCTACTCTTCCTAGATATAACCCACGTCATTTTGGAATGAAAATCCACTCTATATCAGTTACCTACGCACAATTTTTCTCAAAATACAAACAACTTCTGAAAAACTTAAGCAAGGAGAAATCGGGAAAGGCTAGGGTTGAATTGCATCTTCCAAATTCCTCAAGAATCTTCGTGCTACAGGTATGTAAGGCCCCTATAAAGATGAATTAATCCATTTTAGTAATCCTTGATTCCTATAATCCCACCCAGTTAAAGCATGAGATGATTTTAAAGTTTTTTCTTTGTCTTGAGTAAATTCCCTTGAACTTCATACATAAGTTATCCTCTTTAAAGTAAACTGTGGTATTCGATAAATTACTATCTTGAAAATTGAGTTGAGAAGTACAAAGATATTTCATGCACTTTCATTGAATAAGATTGTCGTTTTAAAGAGACATGACAAGTTGAGAAAGTTAAAGTTGAATTGAGTTTTCAAAGCATTAAGAGAGCTAATCCGATAATTACACTCTGAAAGTTATGGGCATATAAATGATATTTTTGAAGTGGTATTGAGCACCGATATAAGTACGAGTAATAGCAACTCAAACTCACAACTAATGTAGCCAACATAGGATAGATTTGTACCAAACTTGTACGACTCCTGACTTGCCTTTGATAAAGCCTATTAGATGGATCCTTATAAGTTAAGTTCATCCCTTACCCTAGTATGATAATGAATGTCTCTGGCAATGTGGGCAAAACATTGCATCATCAAATCTCATAGTGATGGTTATAGATTAGAAAAACTCCTCAAATTAAAGTATATTATTTTCATATATTGAGTTTTATTTATTTATGCATTTAACTAGATATTTAATTTACATTGCGTTACTTTTGTTACTGAGTTATCCATGAGTTAAGACTTTGAGTTGAGCAGCTTATGCTGAGTTTATTTTTGGCCATTTTACATACTCGTATATTCTATGTACAAATATGATTTTGATCTGCATCCTTTTATGATGCAGACACAAGTGATAAAGATCCTCAGTAGGCACACCATTGAAGATCTAGCTTTCTTACTTAGCCCTTGGTGAGACCACCTTGCAGTTTGAGACACCTTATGTCTTTATTTCTTAAGTTGTTGTTCATTTAGGTTGAGGTTGTCGTGGGCCTATCATGGTATTTGTTTCAGAGAGGCTTCATGCAAGAGTTGAACAACATTACAGTTTATCTCTTTCAGATTATCTTCAAAACAACTTTGGTTTGCTTCTTCTTCTTCTTCTTCTTCTTCTTCTTCTTCTTCTTCTTCTTCTTCTTCTTCTTCTTATTATTATTATTATTAT
>JAOTQJ010049342.1:0-14582 GCA_025642045.1 Solanum sejunctum
AAAGACTGGATATACTCACTAGTGGTGGCATATGTCCAAGGTCTCTAAAAAAAGGGGAACCTATTTCCCTTCTCGCCCCAAGCTTCGTCCATCTCACTATCCTTATCATCTACTCATCGATTATATACAACAAGCTGAGTAGCAAGCTTAAGGTTTCGTTGCTGATGATATTCCTCAAGTCTATGGTGCATTTATAAGGCAAGGTCTGCAATGTGTAAAGCATGATTTAGAAAAGAAATTTTATAGAGTTTAACTTTATCGCACGATTTAGAATTTCAAATTAGGGAAACAATTCCTAAACATCCTATAGCGTCGAAATTGTGGATGTGGAACTCTTTATACCAATAATAAGAACTCTACTAAAGACGACTTCATAGGTGGAGCTCTTTATACCAATAAGGAGAACTCTACTAGAGACGACTTCATAGACTCCCTAGGATTCTTAAACTTGTGCTCTAATACCAAGTTTGTCATGCCCCAAGAGGGTACCCTAAGCATAACTGACACTCAAAGACTATTGCTCATCCCCAAGTGAACCACCTATCCTCATTATATTTGTTCTTTCATTAAAATTAGTGGAAGATGTTAAAGTACATATTAGCAGGAACTCTATCCTATCATATTTCCATCAAAGGATCATGGGCTATAGGCCACAGAGCTAGTCATCAATATCCATCAAACGTCATAGAATATAAAAAAACTCAGCTTAGAAAAGGAAAAAAGGAAAAGAACCCAAACATCAACCCATCATCTTTCTATGTCTATAAAGCCTCTATAGCTAACAATCTAAGAAGGTATCATGACAAGTCATGGCTACCACAAACTCAGAATAACTTGAATCATAAAAAAATGAAATAAATGACATCCTCCAAATGCAAGGGAGGACACACCTAATTTTTGGAGCTGGAAGTATGGATATCAATGATTCGCCTACTGAAATCCTCTGTCTACTGAATCTGCATCATAAAATGATGCAGTGCTAGAGTGGCGCCAGTACATGGAATGTACGATATGTAAATGGGCTAAAAGTAGGTAAATGTAAACAGGATAACATGGAAATAGTAGGATCTCATCAAGTTTTCATCTCATCTCAGAACAAAGAATCGGTGCTATCATATTTAACATCAGTCAAGACCCATGCCATCACATCAATATCTGAGTACTACCAAGAGAAAACCTATATGGGAGTGAGACTTACCGACGTTAGCCACATAGTTATGAGTGTGAGTGAGACTCATTCTTACCTATTTTGATATTCGATACTTCTCCCATAGATTCAATAAGCTCATAAACATCAACGTCAAGCTTGGTCATCATTTAGTCTCTTTGGACTAGGACATTTGTTCATTCATTATTCATCAAGTCAAGGAATTAGGAATATCCCGTTAAGGTTACATTCAACTCTTTTTAGGCTTTAAGGTATCAATTTCATCAAGATCAACCCTTAACACATTTAATTCAGGACCTGAACCACAACAAGCAAGGACACTCATGTGATTAAGGCTCTAGACATTCACCCTAATTCCATTTTTTACTCTTTAACCAAGAAATCTTATAGAATGTATATAATCAAATGGATAATGCAATTAACTATTTAAGAAAGTAACTTAGTTATGATGATCATTACTTCAAGATAATATAGATGCAGTAAAAATAATTTTAGTAAAAATATTCAGAAAAAAAATATTCAGAGAAAAGTCTAGAATACCCCTTAAAAGAAAAAAAAATTTCAACTTTGGAATCCCAATCCGCGACGCGGACTGGGCGTGCACTAGTACAATTTTTTACTGAAAACTAAAATGTGCTGAAAAACTAGTTTTCTATAAAAAAACACATAAATCGCATTCATTAGACACATTTTATGTGTAATTTTTGTAAATCGCTTTTCGATCGATTTTTCCAATTTCCATAGAAAGAAATTGAAAAAACACATAAGTGTAGGTCAACAATAAGTTTGCGTCGCTGCCCCAACGTGTACCCTCACTGTTTTGGTTTCCAAATTGAAAAATTATTTTTTGATTCAGTTTCTCTAAAATTGGGTTGAGATCACTTTTTCACCTTATTTTTCGTGTTGATTGCAAATCCAGTCTCTGATTTTCCATTCAAGCTTGGGAAGACGCGTAATGCCCAAAATTACGTTCTAGGGGCATTTTGGTAATTTTGGAGTGTTATATTTCCATTTTAGTCGAGTTTTTCTCCTTTTCCTTTTCTCTTTCTTTCATATGATCTAGTTTCTTCTGCTTTTACTGCTTGATATTTTTCTGATAAAGGTTTTCTGTAATCAACTTCTCTATCTTTATGAGGTAGTGGTAAGATCACATACATTTTACCCTCCTCAGACCCCACTTATAGGATTTCACTAGGTATGTTGTTGTTGTGTTGTTATCACTAGATGAAATTTCTTATTTTGACACCTTCTTGTTTGCATCGGAGACTTCATACTATTTTGTACAATGATTACTGGGTTTGATATGCATATATATTATGCTTATCAATTAAAAAAAGTGAGTTTATTCAAGTGTTTTATAGAACTTTTGAAAAGACACAAATATTTTCTTAAAATATCACCAAAATGTCTAGGACGTATCTCTTTTTAATTAGAGGAGATGGTTTCTTATTTTCTTTGAACTATTTTCAAGAAGAATTATTTATTCCCTTAGCCCTAACATGGAAGAAAAAAAATATAAAATGTTACCCCTTTTTAATTAATCATATATTTTTTCTTTCTTTCTCTTCATCTTCTCCTTGTAGCCATATCCACTTCTTCACGATTATTATAACACTGATGCACATTTTGTTACACGACCAAGATCCATTACTTTCGTTGACACAATTTATATTTATCAGGCTCATCATCGTCGAAGTCATTCTTCCTTCAACAATCATCGGGAAAAAAACTAAAATTTTATTTAAATCATTGCTATTTTTTCACTTATTCTTCCTAATTCCTTTTCTTTTATTTCTTCATCTCTTATTTGTTGTGTTATCCACCTTTAAAACATGAGAATTTCGGTAATACTTTTTTAACAGTAAAAGAATTAGAATGAGAATTTGAAACTGCAACTTGATGAAAGAATGTATTTTTTTCTTAAAAAAAAAAGAGGTCAGATGTGAAGTTTCATTAAAATGGAGGGGAAATCATTGTAGTCACATTACTAATGATCAAAGCTAGAGTTCTATTCTATGGTAAAAAGAAAAAACGAAGGGCGAAAGGGGGAGGTTGCGCGTTCTTTCTATTTTTTTTCGTCTACTATTGAGTATCTTACAAGAATCCTAATAAAGTGTGAAAAGGATCCCAAACATTGATGATTATCCCAAATGCTCTAAAATGAACTTAGTTCAACTAAGCTTTGTTAATGATTTAAAATTTAATTTTATTTATCTCTCTTTTCATTCTAATTCAAATGAAATGTAAATAACAAAGTAAGAGACTCCCAATGACATTGACTCTTCCATGCTCAATGCAATCAACAGAGCTCGAGGAGACTTTCCAACCCCCAGACCGAACTAACAAAGGCAAACAAAGAAATACGAACTGGGAAAAACCTTCTTCTAACCAAAATCAATAACAAAAGTAGGACTGGGATTATCCTTCACGGGCATTCTCATCACACCCTACATGAAAGCCATGGACAATCAAAACTCTGCAATGGTTAAAAATGAAGAAGAAATGCATTGGTACACTCGACTGCTCCAGCGACACCAACGAGGAAGACAATGAGCAGATTCTTTTGACGGAGGAAAACAAGAAGTGGATATAAAAACCATCGGCTTTCTCTATAATCATCAAGGTTTTTGGTAAAAATATCAACCATACATACCTAAAAAAGGAGGCTATCTATGATGTGGAAAATCACGGAAGAGATCATTCTTATAGATCTAGGGCATGACTACTATATAGTCAAATTCTTCAGAGAGGAAAACTTAAACAAAGCCACAACAAGGTCCTTGGATTATTAATGGCTTTTTTCTGTTAAGCGTTGGTATCCAAACTTTGTGGCCTCGATAGCAAAGGAAACTAAATTATCTATTTGGATTAGGCTTCGAGAGCTACCTACAGAGTTCTACCACCACTAAATACTAGAGCGTATAGGATGGAAATTAGGTAAACTCATCAAAATAGATGTGTGTAACTCTGAAACACTTTGATGCAGATACGCATAGAGCTAGACATCGAAATCCTAGTCAGAAAACACATACTCGTAGGTTAACATAAATAATCCCTTGTTTGTGAGGGCCAAACATACTGTGCCTGGCCTGCATAGTCTTGGGACACACAAGTCTCATGTGCACGAACCCTACAACAACCACACTGGAGAGGCACCTCAATAACACTGCACCAGTATAATGAAGTTCAAAAACAAACTGCGAAGTAGAGCCAACCAAGGGAAAAGACGAATGGAAGGTGGTGTCTTTAGCAAAGAAGAGAGTAACTCAATAACAAAAAAGGTGAGGAACTCACAGGGAAGAGTTTAGACAAAGTTTTAGGGCTTTAATAGATTGGCATAAGCCACCTTTAGTATCCATGCTAGAAATTAAGATGAGTGATCACCAATCCTTACTTGACCTTTTTTCGTTCAATAACATGATTCAAGTGCCAGCAATAGGGAAATGAGGTGGCCTAGCACTACTCTAGGATAACAATATACTGGAACTTGACAAAATTTTCACAATAGGTCAAGAAATCCATAAAATGATAAAGATATGCATTTCTAATATTTACTGGCTTCTTTAGTGTCATATATTCCAGCAATTATGAAGACTCATGTAAAATACTATAGCGAAATCTCAAAACAATAAAAAAACAACTTTGATGGGAACTGGCTATTGGGGGGAGGGAGGTTAATGAAATCCTCTATGAAAATGAAAAAAAGGGTGGCAATCCACTAAAATATATCCGTGCATTGGAGTTCTGGGACACCCATTAATTTCTGTGAACTGATTGATCTAGGTTTTAAAGGTGGCCATTTCACATGGATGAATAAATGTTTTAAAAATAAATGGCTCAAATTTATAAAAGGTTGGATAGACACCTAGCAAATGATAGTTGGATACATGAATTTCGTAATGGGCCAGAACAACATTTACCTCATACATACTCTAACCACTGCCCCTATTACTATCCCTATTCCCCCTATCAACCGTTCCATGCAAAAACTTTTAGATTCGAAACCATGTGGACCACACACCCAGATCTTGAAGGAATCATTAAAATCGCCTAGGATAAGGCAAATAATATCTTAATAGCCATCCCATCATTCCAAAAAAAGGTGACTGTAACAACTCATCTTGAGATGAGAAGTTTCATATCAATAAAACACAAGACAGATGTTGGGTATATATATAAAGGACTGGTATATATACCTTGAGGTGCTTTTTAGGGTGACCCAAAGGGACAAATCCATGACAAGCTAGGCCCACGATCGGACAATACTTTACAGTGTTAGGCTAGGTCATTATAGGTGGTATCAGAGCTACACTTGTGTCAGCCTTGTCGATATGGGCCAGATTTCAATTGAGTTTAGGTGAATCCCCATGAGGCAGGGTAAACCTCAGTGCTAAGTCTAAGAAAATTTTATGCGGTGGGGCAAACCTCAACGTGGATACTGAGTCTATAAAGGGAGTGTATGTAACAACCCATCTTGAGAAGAGAAGTCTCACATCTGCAAAATACAAGAAAGATATTAGGTATATAAGTAAAGGACTGATCTATATACTATGAGGCATCTCTGGGATGATCCCAAAGGGATGAATCTATAATAAGCTAGGCCCAAGAGCAGATAATACTTCACAGTATTGGGTCCGATTGTTACAGTAACAACTTGGAACCACACTACTTTTGGTAATATTTTTTATAAGATAAAAATATTATTAAAAGACTAGAAGTTCTGCAAAACTCTCCACACTATGGTCATAGTACCTTCCTAACCAACTTGGAAGAAGATCTTATAAAAGAACATAATTACCTTATAAAAGTAGAAGAAAATCTTTTGAAATTAAAATCTAGAGTAATCTGGCTCAATGAAGGTGATGCAAATACTAGATTCTTCCATACTACAACTCTCAACAAAAGAAGACGAAATAGAATTATTTCCCTCCAAATAAAGGAAGGGGTTTGGACATACATTCCCCAGGAAATACAAAATATCACCCTTCATTACTTCAAAAATCTCTTCACCACCAGAAAGACTTTTGAAAGAATTTATAGTGCGACGCCAAGTGAACCCTCCACAAATCCAATTAACCAATCAATGGGAGATATGCCAACAGATCAAGAAATTCTGGATACCATTAAATCTTTCAAATCCTTGAAAGCTCCAGGGCCTGATGGCCTCCACCCTCTTTCTACCAAAAGTAATGGGATATTGTAGGAAATTAAACCACCCAACTATGCAAGAATGTTTTCACAAATAGGTATATCCAAGAAGAAATCAATAGAACTTACCTATGCCTGATTCCAAAAAAAATGACTCTAATAATATTAAATACTTCCACCTAATAAGCCTTTGAACAACACCTACAAAAGCATCACAAAAATAATTGCTCACAGACTTCGTGCTCACATGAACAATCTAAAAGGGCCTTGGTAAGCGAGATTTTTAAAAGGCAAGCATATGATAATGTAATCATTATACAAAAAATATTTTCCCATTTCCAACAAATGAAGGGGTATCGGGAAAACATGATGTTAAAAATAGACCTGGAGAAGGCCTTCAACAAAATAGAATGGTCCTTTATCCACGAAACACTGCTTGCTCTTAACCTACCCCAGAACATTACAAATTTAATCATGTATTGTGTTATAACAAGCCGCATTGCAATACTAATAAATGACACTTTTTTTGAACCAAATAGGGGTATAAGAAAAGTGGCCCCCTGTCACCATACCTATTCATATTATGCATGGAAGTGCTATCCACGATAATAGAACAGAAAGTTAACTTAAGAAACTAGAGGCCCATTAAAATTTCCAAGAAAGGCCCAAGGATTTCCTACCTATTTTTTCTAGATGACTTAATTCTAATGAGACAAATCCAAATCTGAATGCATCAAAAGAATTATGGGCAAATCTTGCAAAGAATTCAGGCAAACTATAAATACCAACAAATCCAAGCATATTTTTTCTAAGAATTGCTAGAGACACAAAATTAGAAATATCAACTGGTCTTCAAATAAAATATGTCAACTATTTAGGTAAATACTTGGGCTATCCTACATCCAAAAATTGCTCTAACACACAATATTATTAATTCATTGTGGATAACATAACAAAATAATTATCCGGATGGAAAACCAAATTCCTAAACATTGTTGGAAGAACAACGCTAGACAAGTCCTGCCTCAATAATATCCTAACACTTCTCATGCAAACCATAAGACTCCCTATTATAAGCACCATTAGTTGAATACAAAGAAACTTCGTTTGGGGTACCACAAAATTCAAAAAAAAGCTTCACCTTATAAAGTGGGACAATTCCATGAAAAAAAGGAGAATGGCGTACTAGGACTTCAAAAAGAAAGCCTAAAATACACAGCCTTTCAGCCAAGCTAGAATGGAGAGCTAAACAACACCTAATTACAATATGGGCCTCCTTTCTTCTGTAAAAATATACTCAACAAGAAGCTTGGACGAGAAATCGAAAGCCCTAGACCATCATAACAAAACTTGGAAAGACCTAATTCATAGTTGGAAAATCTGTAAAAAAGGTATCTCATGGATCATAGGTGATAGTAACACTACCTCCCTTTGGTTCAACACTCGATTTGCAAACAGGCTAACAGTCCATAAACTAATCCAAGGCCCCCTAAGGGGGCATGACCTCTCAATAAAACTAGGAGATATAATTTCAGAAAACAGGTTAAACCTTGAAGATA
Source organism: Solanum sejunctum (assembly GCA_025642045.1). NCBI lineage: Eukaryota > Viridiplantae > Streptophyta > Magnoliopsida > Solanales > Solanaceae > Solanum > Solanum sejunctum. The sequence continues at coordinate 7,876 of JAOTQJ010049342.1, forward strand.
TCCCATTCCAACTACCCCTCACCATCATAAAACAAATAACTTACACCTATATATCCCTATTAAATAAAGATTCCATTGTTTAAGGTGCAATCCCAAGAGGTATGCTCATAACTTTGTCAGTATACCAGCTCATTGTTAATGACACCAAACCTCTGCAAGGAGAAAGCTTCAGCTGGATATGGACATTAAAGTGTCCTAACAGATTAAGAATTTTATCTAGCTATGCTACCATACAAGGCTACCAGCAAAAAGCTACCTTCACAAAATTGATATCCTAAAAGATGATCTATGCCATATTTGTAGCAAATTCGAAACCATACACCGCACATTCCTTGACTGCCATACAACCCCTAAACTCTGGAGGGAGCTCGGCAGATCCCACCTCATTGATATAATCAACCAAAACCTTAATAAAAACTAGATAAAACATATCTTATCTCTGAACATTTTCATCACAACTAGACCCGTAATATAGAAAGATATTTTTCCATCCTACTTTAGAGTATTTGGTTGAAAATGAATGAAAATACTTACCAAAATAAAAAACAAAGCATCATGGAAAACATCTCTTTCCATGCAACTGCATACCTAACACTAAATATAACATCATGCTCCATACAATGTAGGAAACAATTTAGACTAAATGGCTCCCCCTCTCAAAGTTTTTAAGATAAACGGTGATGGAGCTTACATAGAAAACCTAAATAAAGAAGGTACATGAGGAGAAATCAGAGACAACCAAGGAAACTGCACAACAGGATACTATACTAACCAACACCTAGGAAACTACATCAAAGTTGAATACCTCACACTCATCCAAGGACTACAAATTAAAAAATCTGCTCACCTAGTTCCACTAGAAATTAATGTGGACTGCAAGGAACTCATAGATATTATTAAAAATGATCACCCATTATATTCTAACATGATTTTTAACTGTATATGTTTCTTAATCAGCTAGGGAATCCTCCAATTCTACATAGCTATAGGGAATCTAATAAAGTGACAGATGCTTCATAACTCTTCTCTTTGTTTGTAGGCTTTGTTGGACCTAAAGCTTTTGTTAGGAATTTGTTCTTACTTATATGAGCCACCATTGCATAAAGTGGCCCTTTTCCATTCTAATTTTGTTCACATACCTGGTTACGTAACTCCTAATTCAAAATTTCTCCCTCCATCGATGTGCCCACATGTTGTGGTGTATAACTTATTGGTTTCTTCACTAAACTAGAAACTAAAACTCCATTACCTAGTCGTACTAGGTTTCCTATTCACTACTCTTATCTAATTTTCTGACAGTCATTTGTGTCTCGGACCAGATCAGAGCTTTATAGATGTATCTGTCACCGAAGATCTCTATTTTCATTAAACCATTTTCCTATCATCCTTCACCTTGATACTAGTGCAATAAATATGGTTCCTAGGGTTTGTTTCTTCCTCTTTCTCAATGAAACTTCCATATCAGTCTTCATTTTCTTTGAAGATTTTCTCAGACCATAAGCCCAAAGGTAGTCCTATGATTCTTCTCCATACCTAATCTATCTTTACTTCCTCTGGCCCGCAGCTAGTGGTCGATTTCGACAATCAAGGATTAAATTCATCTTCTTCCAAAACCATTACCCCGACATGAAATGTTCTGCCACTATTCTTGATGGAAGTTCAAATAGGAATTGACTGCCATTCATAGCAAAAATGCTTACTCCTATAGTTGATTTCTAAGTGTTGTAAGCCATCTTCTTACATCATTTAAGGATAGGGGTGTGCCCTATAATCTTCCAACAATGCATCTATTGAGAAGATTTGTCTCCGCTAGCGGTGCTCCACTTGTAACTTCTATGAAGCACCCTTCACATGTACCTTCACTTTCTTCACATGTACCTTCACTTTCTTAGGGCCACCTGCTTCTATGAAATTCTTCCCCTAAGAATATGCTTGATTTCTTTCCAATGTTTAGTAGATGTGTTGGCTTCTTTGTAGGCACGTAGATGAACTTACCTATTTTGTTTGCAATATTACTCCATCCCCTTTATATGAAGAATTTGGTATGACAATTACATATTTTTCTATCCTTCAATATCTGCTATTTTCATTGTATTTAAAAGAGCAATCAAACTCTGTAAAATGGTCCTTTAGATTCTATCTCGTAATAACTTTCCTTTGTACCTTGGATGCCTCAATAAATATACACTTTTATCATTAAGTTTATGCTACTCTCAGTCCACTCATACCAAGAGTCTTCTACTTTGCATATGGAGATTTTGTATGATTCAAATCCTACATTGTAATAAATGATATTGCCCCTTGTTGATGTGATTCTGACTATAGTTGCCAGAGAATTGTACATTTTGCATATGGAGGATGAAAAACAGAATCTTAGAGTACAAGTTTAATTTCATATTGTAGCATGAATGTTTATATGATGTGTGCTTATAGTAGTTTAATCCATTTTAACTTATTAGAAAAAATTGTAATAGCTAAAACATTGACAATAAGCAATACAAGTCAATTGGCTGGTATGTATGATTTGAATAGTACAGGTTAATATTTTTAGATTCATTACCAATGATTCATATACTTAATATTAGAACATTTGCAGGTATGACTATACTATTTTTGATGATGACAAATGAAACCAGGTACAACATGACAACGAACCAAGCCCTTTATATCTACACTAATAAGCAGAATCCCAGTAGAATTAGGAGTGTTATTTAAGGAAATGGAATCAAGATGGGATTTAGCGAAGACAATAGCTTAGGAAAAGGACTCCTTTATGGAAAAGAATCCATGCCCTACCCAAGAAAGGAGTCCTATATGGAATGTCTCTAGGGTTCAATATAAATACAATCATCAACCTTAGATAACATAGCTTTTGCAATTTGAAATTGGGAGAGCATTCAAGCAAGAGCATGGGCACTTGGTGAGAGCATTCAAGCAAGATCTAGAGTTAGATTTTCTTGATTATTCAAGTCTGTTTGACAATCTTCTTTGAATCTTCATTTAGGGACAAATATTGTAAGAAGTTATTTTCTTTGAGTGAGTTACAATTGAGAGTGGGTTTGACTCTCAATAGTTGTGTTTTGAAGAGTGAGTTGTAAGTTGACATTGCTCATTTAAAGTTAGTGAAGTTATTGAAATCCTATGAGCATAGGTAGTGGTTGTTTCTCCCTTGAGCAAGGAGTTTTTTCACTATAACTTGCTTGTCTTCTTCACTGCTTTATTTGCGCGTGTTGGTACTGCTTACTGAACCAGGTTCACAAGTGGCATAAGGGTACGGGTCTTTTCACTTAACAAAAGAATAGGTTTATCATGGAACTTATTATTTTAATACTATTTATAAAGATTTTTGGTTTCTCCGCAAATCTTAATTATTTGTGCTTTTTGAAACAATATTTAAATTGATGTGTTAATACTTTATGGTCATAGTTAAGTTATCTAAATTTTTAGTATAACTACTTAGTTAAATTTCTTGGTTTGAGACCTTCATGATTGAATACTTGATGTGACTTCATGCTATTTTATTGGCTAGTTATGGGGTTTGATTAATGTATATCATGTTTCTAAGTAAAATAATTTTGTTTACTTGTTATAAATAATTTAGGAAAAGGTATAAGTATCTCCTTAGACTATCATTGAAATTGGATATATCTTATCTTTATAGAGAGGGAGGAAATTTCTATTACTCTTTAACTAATTAGAAAAGGATTGTATTGTAGTATCTATAAATTAGGTCTCTGTTTATAATGTAGAGACACAATTCAATAATATTCTTTTCTAATATATTTTATATGGTATCAGAACCTCTATGGTCCTGGTAGAAATTCAAAGAGCTTCTATTGTTGGTGGGCAGCTATTACTCATATATGTCATAAGTTCAGCCAATGGTTATGCAAACAAAAGTAAATTCAATGATATATGTATGAATCTCATATTCAAAGGAAGAAAACTCAGTTAGATGGGTCCACTGCATGTCTGTATTCAATGACTTTCTAGGGTTATTTGTGCCAACCCCATATAATATCAGTATTTGTGTAACACCTTGCCATCTTTTCTGTGATTAATTTCTTATATCTAATTTGTCCAGCACTGTGCCATCTTTCGATTGACTATATTTCATATTTAGTATATGTAGCACTGCTTCATATTTTTGGCGACTACTTTCTAATAGTCTATGTGTCTAGCACCGTTCATCTCTTTTGACTACTTCTCATATTCAATTTGCATAGTACTGTGAATTTTTTCAAACTACGTTCTCATATCTGAGTTGCACAACACCATGTGTATTTTTGGTGACTCCTCAAATTTGATTTTCGTAGTTCCATGCAACTTTTAGGTGAATCTTAAATCTAATTTGCATAAGGTCATGCCATCATTCTATCCCTATCGATATAATTTTATATTTTACTAGAATTGTATTGTCAATCTGACTCTATCCATATTTCTATTTAAGTATTTTGATCCTATATGTTTGTCATGTCCATAAAAATTAAAGCCACTATTGATGTTTTCTTTGAACACAAAGTGCAACAATATAAAAACAAATATTGTATGGAATATGTTGTATTATATATCCAAAGCCAATAGAATGACTTAGTCTACTTAGAATAAATATGTGAAATTTTGCGGCTATATGTAGTTCTATGCAAAACAAAGAATACAATATGTGCACAATAAATGGGAATTCAATATGAAAAATTATAATTCTCCTAAGGGATACAATCTAGTCAAGCTTCTTGGATAGTTTGAAAAATCTCATAAGCTAATAAGTATTTTGAATATGTGAATTTTCTAAATTTATTTTTGTATGCCATAATCAGTTCTTCATGAAACAAATTTACTAAAATTGGCGAGGACTTACCAATAGAGACTATGAGTATACTCATGTGCAATAACAAGCAACACTTATGTGGATAGTTATTCTCAACTTGATTATGAATGGAAGATTGATTAAAGTAGACTTGTTAGTTAGACAAATTTTAACACTCTAACGTTTAGTGTGTGATGAAAGTAATAATTATTTCTTTCCTTGGTGAATCTTTTTTAAGATCTGGAAAATCATATCAGCTATCAAGATATTACGTATTAGACTATCTATCAACAATAAAGGCTATAATAAGAATTAGCACATGCTCGAGTAAAGGATGCGATAGATGAAGTCTGGAGGCTGATACTGGTTGAGAGCTTGTATCATATATGTCTAGAGAAGAACGTCGAAGAATCCATAAATGAAGAATCAAAACTTTGATAAAGAATCGGTCAATCAAATATTTGATGATGATAATGACACAAATATTTAATAAAGAATGAAGAAAATTTTAAGAATCAAATATATAAAAACAAACAATTGTTAAGGAAAGAAAATAATGATTTTTCAAATAAAAATAAGAAGAAAAAAAAAGAGATATGAATAATGTGTGTGAACAGACAAGTGATTTTTCCTTTTGAAAAATGAAAAAATGAGAAAGGCAAAGATTAGGAGAGATAAGCTTTGTGTGAACGCACAATAAAAATAAAAATACAGTCCATATATGAAGGGCCAAAATTCGACAAAAGCTACCATCCAAATTTGCCATCTATAATATAGCCTAATTGGTACAGTAGCTTAATTTACCTTTCTCACTCATTCTATTTTTGTATGAAACACAATTATATAAACTAGCTTGTGACAAATTACAACAACAATATGACCATTTTTCTTATACAGTGCCCCGAAGAAAAGTTAGGCCGCTACTTGTAGCAAGAATTGCTCTTTCCTCGTTTTTTGGGTTCTCCTCAAGTATGTATCAAACTGGAAGAGTTTTTTTTTTTAAAAAAAAAAGAAAATCTTCTGCTTTTTTATTGAGTTTTAGCGGCTTTAATCGGTAATAGCCATGATTTTCAAATGGGGTTAAGTAGAAACATGCCAATTGCTTATTTGATTTGGATGATGAGCTACCTTAACTAAAAAAAATTTGAACGATTGATCCGCCTGTATTTATCTAATTTTTCCTTGGTATAACTTGATAATAGAACCTGCATGTAGCTGATTTCAGTAAATTGATGGGTCATCGTTATGTTACCTAACTGTTTGTTTAATTAACTATTCTTACTCATGATTCAAGTTATTATACGCCTGGAATTTGGATTTCCCTCTCTTTGTTAGCTTATTTTGAATCTTTAGGTTGTACTTGTTGTGTAGCATCGTGCATAACGTTCCATTTGTTTTAAATGACCAAGAAATTACTGAAGAAATACATCATTCTGAGGTATTTATTAAGGGTAATTTAGTAAAAATACTCTTTATTTTCTTGGAATGAGTACTTTTTTAGGATTGAGTATTATTTTTCCACTTCCTGTTGATATTTTAGTATACTTCGTAGGATTTAGAAGTTGTTTGGAAAGCATACTTTGTATAGGAAGGTGATGGAATTCGAGAACGAAGCATCTGATGGGTGCAAGAAGAACTGCCCCTTGCGTCATGGAAAAGGGGTTCTTTCATTCTATAAAGTAATGTTGGACAAAAGTTTCTTACAAGTTCTAGTAAAGTGTGATTCCTTCTTTAACGCTTGTTTTCTCGACCTAGTTTAAACTACTTGTTTTAAATGTATAGATGGTTTTGTCTTTTGATCACTATATTTGTAATTAGTTATTCTTGTAATAAATTTTCTATATGTTGGTGAAATCCTTATGTTAGACATAGGTAAGTTTCATGGTTTAGAGACCTTGGA
>JAOTQJ010049352.1:0-14582 GCA_025642045.1 Solanum sejunctum
TCAACAAGATCACAAGGCAACAACTTATGCAAAATGCAAATAGGAAAACTTCTATAAACTTTTCTAGCAACAATAGAGCCAGAAATAGGAGTAGACACTTCATATTACTTATGCAACAACTCAGGGACAATGTGGAACATTTAGCAACAAAAGGGGTAACAAAGGAAAGAGTGGCACCTAGATCAATCAAAGCATACACATCAAAGTCAAAGATTTTCAACATACGGGTAACAATATCGAGAAACTTACTAACTCCTTGCCTCCCATGTAGTGCATAAAACCGGTTATGCCTTAGGGAACCACCTTGAGGACTATCTAATGGAATTATATTTACACACGACCCTTGCCACAATTTCTTGGACAATCTACCATCCTGTGACCAAGCTCCCCATATTCAAAGCAAATATTAGAACCCTTCAAACATGGGCCGTTATGACCCCCTCCACATTGAGGATACACATAAATGAGAGCGACAACACCAATACCTTGATGCCTAGGGAGGTCATTAGCAAACCTACTATTAGTAGCATAGTGAGACCCTTGGCCTTGATGGAATCGACCACTCTTTTGGAACTTACCCCCAAGACGGGTCCTCTTGGCCTCATGCCCCATTCTCTTCCTCAATTTTTCTTCCTCCATTTGCTCGGCATAGGTCATCAACAAAGACAAGTCTATGTCACTAATTAGCATGGCAAATCTGCATTCTTCACTTACCAAGTCGGAGACCACAAACTTGTTCATCCTAGATCTAGGATCGGCCACCAAATGAGAAAATAGTTTGAAAGTTGATTAAACTTGAAGGCATACTCCCTCACACTCATATCACGTTGTTTCAAGTTCATAAAGTCCACCAACTTAGCTTCCCTAAGCTCAAGAGGGAAAAACTGGTTAAGCAAAGCCACTTTAAACTCCTCCCAAGGTAACACATAACCAACCCCATTCTCACCCTTCCATTGATCATACCATATTTGGGCTACCCCTTTGAGTTAGTATGCCGCCAACTCTGCCTTTTCATTCGGCCCAACACCCACAATATTCAAGATTTTGTAGATCTCATCAATGAACTCTTGTGGGTCTTCATCCACCTTTGACCTATAGAAAATTGGAGGCTTTATCCTTATGAAGTCTCTACCCTAGATCCCGGGGTAGTAGCATGAGGGGCTTGGGCCCCTTGATTGACTTGGTTGGACACAACTTGGCAAGCATAGTTAGAGCATCCCAGAGGTCACCATTGTTAGGTTGCTCCTAGGGAGTTTGGGCTCTTCTTCCTCGAGTGTTTCAGACAATCTAACATACCAAAGAACAATCATTCAGGTAAAAACTTAACAAAATTCTATAGCATGACTTAGAACATAAAGAAAGGAAAAATTTTCTAAAATGTCTCCCAACCTCCTATTCATAGTCATGGCACACTACACAACTATGAATAAGACTCTAACCGATGCAATGTGTGGAATCTGAGAATCTATCAACCTAGTGATGTGATACCAAGATTTTCATGACCAAGCCTAAGCTCTAGGCATGACACAACACAAGGGGAACCCAAAGGAGCCCCAAGCAAGCTTCTCAGAACATCATTATATATCGTTGGTCGCAGAAGCAATAGATACTACATAAAGAATAAGAATAGAGGGAAACGGGCTAGGGGAAAGCTTGCACAACATCATAATCAAGAGACAAACTCGTATCATAGACATCAAGAACAACAGAGTCAAGGTTCTTAGCATAGATACATAACATGTCCAACAAACACCTTCATACATAGATAAGAATGAGGGCTAATACAAAGTAACCAAGCTCACCATCATGGCCACATGGACAATAAAGAAGAATGTATCAATACATAATAGGAGAACCATATACTAAGGTTCCCAGAGTAGAGGACTCACCAGGTAGATTGAATAGCACCAAACAAGCCATGTGGAGGAGCAGGATAATCAACTTGGGCACCAGTTCCTACATGGTGACATCACGCAGGCATAAAGTATGCATTAGTACATTTGAATGTACTAAGTATATAGGATGCAATGTAAACAAAAATTGAGCATCATAATTACAATGCATAACAACAGGCAATAGGCATACTTATAACAATATGACATGTCTGATCAATGCATAAGTAAAACATGCTTAAGTAATTTATACTCATATAGAATATCATATGTATAGAAGAGACCAAGGTGGATTTTTAACTACAAACCCCTTGGTAGGTTAGTGATGATAGCACCCATCACCCTAGTGTGTGAGGTATAACCCCTCATCAAGGTTAGTGATGATAACATTCATCACCTTAGTGTGTGAGGTATAACCCCTCATCAAGGTTAGTGATGATAACATTCATCACCTTAGTGTGTGAGTTACAAACCCCTCATCAAGGTTAGTGATGATAGCACACATCACCCTAGTGGTTGAGATGTTAACCCCTCAACTAGGTTACTCGGATTAGGCATGGTCTAATGCAATACTTTACATAGAATATATCATATACATAAACTCATTTCATCATTATATAGTCAATCATATCATCTCTAATGCTTTGGACCTTCAACTCCTAAAGAATATTTTATCAAATACTAGAAGGTGTGCAAAGCTAGTACACAAGCATGAAATATAGAGATGACCTTATGGAAGAAAATCCATTATAATACAATCACTCAACACCTTGAAACACCCTCTAGAAATATATATCAAAACCCCTTATCAAATCTTACAATAGACCAATGATTTATAGCTCAAAACATAGCAAAACAGTCATAACTTTGCATAGCTTTAACATAGTGTGTAGTGAATTTCGTAATAATCAAGACTCATTTGTAAATTATATTTAAATCATGCAATTTGAGTAAAAGGAGGCTTGGATATCATGGGAAAAATGAACCCATAAAAGAAACCCACATACCTTATCATAGAGATGAACTTGGTGAAGATTGAAGATGGAGACTTGAAGCTTGATGAAGAACCTTGAAGGAGAATCTTAACTTGGGACAAGGGTTTAGGATTTGAGTTTGGGGTGTGAAAACATGACTAAGTGTTTTAGTGACTATTGGAAATTGTTTAGGATGATACGAGAGTGAAATTTGGATAAGTATAGGTAAAATACATTTGAAAACACTTACGCCCAAGACCCCAAATCCTTGGATCCCTATCGAAATCATTGGCAAAAAATACATAAGCCCGCATTTGGTCCACGAGATGGAGCTATCGTGGAGGCTAAAATAAATATATACGTGACAGTTGCACATCGTGGTGCTATCATGGATCGATTTTGCATAAGAAAATTTTTAAAAATGAAAATTGCTAATCTTTCGCTCTTAAATTGGAGTTAGACCTTTTTTCACCTAATTTTGACCCTCTTGATCACGAATATGAAGTTGAATTTTTTAAATAATTTATAGATTTTGAGATTTATGGAAATTAAAATTCCAGGTATTTTGAGGCATGTTCTCAGGCACCTTTCGGGACCGTTTCATCTAGTCTATCAGTGGATCCATAAATCTATCAAGTCCTCTTTTAGGACAGAGTAAACATCCGTTTGTCATGGTCCAATCCTCTCCTACGCTATTCACATAGTTAATGAGTGTGAATGGTACTCACTCTTACTCATTTCGTTGCTCAATACTCCTCCCAGGATTTAACATGATCATAAGCTATCAAACATCAAAATTATTCATCATTTGGTCTCTTTTAGACAAAGACCATCAACTCATCTCATCATCTATCAACTCAAGAAGTTAGGAACATTCCTTTAAGATTAAGCTCAACCTTTTAATACTCTAAGGATATCAATATCATCAACATCAATCATCAATACATTCAACTCAAGACCCGGACCACAATAAGAAAGCACATTTAGATGATCAAGGCTCTAGACAACAACCCCTAGGTTCATTCTTATAGTCTTTGACAAAGTAATCATGTAGGGTTTAGATAATAATTCAAGTAATACACTTAAACAAATAATTCAAGTTATGATGATAATTAATTCAAGAAACTTTATGTAATATAGAAATAGTTTTCAGTACAACATTCAAGAATTTTGCAGACATAACTCATCACCTTCAACTAATATCTTTCTACAATCAAAGGGGGCACATGGGAGAATAATCTCTTGCTTTGGGTAGCCTTAAATACCTGGAATAAAGAATTACTTATGCTTCTTCAAGGAATTGGACCCGAATCTAGGAATCTTCAAGCCCTCTCTTATTTCTCCTTCAAAAACACTTGTTTAGAAGTTAAGAAAAATTGATTTTGAAACCCTTAATCTAATATAAATAACCCTTAAATACATTTTTGGGACTTAGGATAGGTTGAGGAATGACCAAAAAGCCCTTCCCATATTAAAATACCATGTTTGTGATGCGCCAGGGGCGCAGACGTGTATTTTTGCAAATTCTCATTCTTTCCAGTTCTTACCAAAAACTAAAAAAAAATAAGTGTCAGTCCACATCGTGCCAGGGGTGCGGACTGACACTGTTTCCTAATCAATTAGCAAAAGTAATTTTTCAACTTAGTTGCTCTAAAATTGGGTCGAGGCCATTCCCTCACTCAATTTTTTGTGTTGATATCAAATTCAATCTTGGATTTTCCATTGGAACTTGGAGAGACACGTTACACGATTACTTTCTAGGGGTATTTTAATAATTTCTCAGGGTGTTACATTATCTTCCCTTTGGGATCATTCCTCCTCGAATGATATGCAATGGTAGGGTTTAGGCATGAGCAGACTCAAGACTCATCTCTATACGCACTAAAAAATATTGAACTCTCAACTATCCATCACCCTATATAAACTCTATATTAGACTCAATAATAGAATAAGCACATCAACTCAAGAGTGGGAACTTCAATTAAGTCAAGGATAAGAACATTACCTTTGACATCATCATAATTTGGTATGAATAGGTGTGGGTATTTGATCTTCATAGATTACTTAGCTTCCTAGGTAGCTTCCTTAACAAATTGGTTCCTCTGTAGAACTTTGACGGAGGCTATCTCTTTATTTCTCAGCTTATGCATTTGAAGGTCAAGGATTTGGACTGAAATCTCCTTATAGGACAAGCTATCCTTCACTCCTGCGTTCTCAATAGGGATCACCAAGGTGGGATTGTTCCTCCCTAGTACACGCAAGTGTACGTGGTCTAACAAGTAATATAGTGGCCCTAATTACGGAGCCAGGTTGTTGAACCCAAGGAATTTAAATGAAATTATATCACACCAAGCCTAGGGCCGAGATAGGACACGACAAATGGGGAACATGGAAGAACCCCAAACAAGCCTCTTAACTTTTCATTACACATCATTAGTCGTGAAAGCATATAAAAACATTAAAGAGCAAAAATAGGGGCAAAGGGGCCATGGGAAAAGCTTTTACAATATCATAGTCACGAGACAAGTTTTAAACTCATATCATAGATATATAACATATCCAGCAAGCACCTCTAATATATAGATAAGAGCAGGCCAAGACAAAGTAACTGAGCTCACCCTCATAGTCAAAATAGACAATAAAGAAGAATGTTTGAATACATAATAGGAGAAACATAGACTAAGGTCCTTGAAGTGGAGGACTAACAAACTAGCTTGAATAGCACCCAACTAGCCACGTGGAGGATGATGATGATCCACTTGGGCTGCGTTTCCTACATGGTGACATCGCATAGGCATAGAGTATACTTTAGTACATTTGAATGCACTAAGTATGTAGGATGCAATGCAAACAAGAATTTGGCAAAATAATCAAAATGCATAACAATAGGCAATAGGCATAGTATAACAATATGACATGTATGATCAATGTATAAGTAAAACATGGTTAAATAGCTCATACTCATATAGGATATCAAATGTGTAGAAGAGACCAAGCTAGCTATTCAAGGTACAAACCTCGCAGTGGTTGTGTGGTATGAACCCCTCACATGGTTGATGATAATCACACCTTATCACTATGGTGGCAAAGTACAAACCTCTCACATGGTTGATGAGTACAAACCCCCACCTTGGTTACCTGAGGTCTTATCCCTACGAATCGGGTATGGTCTAATACAACATTTTATATAGAGTATATCATATACATAAATTTATTTCATCATCATGTAGACATTCATATCATATCTCATGCTTTGGACCTTCAACTCCTCAAGAAACCACATAAGGACATTTTATCAAACACATAGAGGGTGTGTAATGCTAGTATAAAATCATGAAATATAGAGATGCAATCATGCAATAAAATCCATTGTAAAACCATCAATCAACACCTTGCAATACCCTCAAGCAATATACATCAAAACTCCTTCTCAAATCTTACAATAGATCAAAGATTTATAGCTCAAAACATGAAAAAATAGTCATAACTTTACATAGATTTAACATAGTGTGCAGTGAATTCCATAATAAGCAAAACCAATTTCTAAATCAACTCTGATCATGCAATTTGAGAAAAAGGAGACTTTGGTCTCATGGGTGAAAGTAACCCATGAAAGAAACCCACATACCTTAGCTTAGAGATGAACTTGGTGAAGATTAGAGATGGAGACTTGAATCTTGAAGAAGAACCTTGAAGGATAACCTTAGCTTGGGATGAGGGTTTGGGACTTGAATTTTTTGAGTGAAAATATGGCTAAGTATTTGAGTGAGTATTGGGAAATGTTTTAGGTAATATGAGGGTGAAATTTGGCTACGTATGGGTAAAAACACACATGGTAACTCTTAGGCCCAAGACTTAGAAGTCTTGGACTGAACTAAAAGAAAATAGTACCCAAAATAGGCAGAGGAATATCATGGAGACAACGTGAAAACCCCACTGGAAATTGCACTTTTGGAATTTCATAATTGCTAATCTTTCGCTTTAAAATCGGAGTTAGACCCTTTTTCCACCTAATTTTGACCCCCTGAACAAGAATATGAAGTCATCTTTTTAAAATATTAAACAAATTTTGAGATATATGGAATTTAAAAGCGACATTTTCGGGCACTTTTTGGGGTTGTCTCAAATTAGCAACTAATCCAAGCTATCACGTTTGAAGTGCTTTTAGTAACAACATGTGGAGATTTATGTTGAGAAATTACAATAACAACAATAACATACCCAGTAGAATCCCACAAGTGGGATTTGAGAAAGGTAGAATGTACATAGACCTTACAACTACCTCATTGACGTAGAGAGACCGTTTCCCAGAAACCCTCATCTCAAAAACTCATAAGCAGAATAAACTAAATATAACAAAAAGGAAAGGAAAAGGAATAGAAAGAGAAACTAATAATGAAAAATACATAACAATGTGTAACTACAATAAATTTAACACACATACGACTGATAATGAGAACACATGATATAACACATTGCTACCCTACTATGACCCAAAGTCAGATATCCACCTAACCTTACCAACCAATTATCCTGCTACTCTAATTCGGTACCTCCACTCTTTTTTATCTAAGGTCATGTCCTTGGTGATATCAAGTTTCGCCATATCCTGTCTGATCACCTCCCCACAATACTTCTTTGATCTACCTCTACCCCTCCGTAGAAATTAAATGACTAAATTACTTCTAAACTAAACTGGTTTTTGTTATTAAGATATCAATTAAATGGTTAATTCTAGGGTTGTAACCTTAACGACTCCATTTTGTCTCAACATTTGCACTTATGTTTGGACTCCTGACTTTAAATTACCTGAACAGGGTTGCACGCCTATATCGGCATACTATTCTTAATGCCTAACTACATCGTTGAGTAGGGATAGATAGACCAATATAAGTGCATTAAATTTATCTTACCATATTATGAACCAAGCTAGGTGTAAGGGTAGTTATCACAGGTCGTCTTTACACGAATCTATCTTGTTTACTAGTCGAACAAGCTCCTCCCTATATTACTACGTTCCATTCACTCCGGCAGCTCTCAAATCCAAAGTGAACAACTAATTTACCACATAATTGGCCAGATTATGCAGTACAGATAAAAGTAATACAGGAATAATCAAAAGAACCCATTCATATATGTCAAAAGTCAAGAAATAAATATCGTCTATGGCTACAACCCCATAATATGGAGACTTACCTACTTATAGTCACTACGTACATCATGAATGACTTAGAAAACATTGACAACAAAGAAATAAAGATCAAACTAACCAAAGTAACCTTGGAAAAAGGTTTTTAGTTGTCTCTCTCACTGTTCTTGCTTAAAAACCAATATGAAAACCTAAAGTTTTTTTTGCTAGAATATAGTTAATAATCCCGTAACTTGAATTTCAACTTAGCATCCTTAATTCCACGACGTGGACCTCTTGTTTCACTGAGTTTCCTCTTATTTTGCTAATTGGACAATTTTTTCCATTATTTGAATAAGTCCGCAACGTGGACTGTTCTCATTTTTTTGCTTCACGCCTTTTTTCTTTATTTTTCAACTTCCATATCTTTATCCCATATCTGCAATGCAAACTTTGGTCTTTTTGCCACTTCAACTGACTTTTATCTTATAAATCCCAGGCTGTGTTCTTCTTTCAAATCTAGATGTGACTCCGAGCTCTCATAATTTGAGCAAAACCTGCAAAAACACAACAAACAGTGCACTTGGCCTTGTGTTAGCAAAATAAGAGAAAATAAATTAAAAATGCGCAGACTCTATGGATTTACCCTCTAACTAGATTCCATTTATTTGTATTGTTGGCTAATTAGGCTTATAAATATGTCTAAGATTACCGCGCCACACTTTGAGCTTTGTCCATCCTCGGGAAAATTAAAACACATGCATAGGACTCCCTACAATATTATCCATAACGAACATCATATGAACAAACTCTTTAAACCATAGAAAAAATTTTCAAGACCCCAAGCAGAATCTATTCGCGCCTAGCACTCATGTATACCTGCGGACTCATGCAGAATATTTAACAGGTAGTATAACTAGAGAGCTTGGATAATTATATGATCTTACCCAGAAGAATTAAATATGCGCACCACTAAGAACCTATATAGAAGATTAAGAATGGGTATATAAGCAACTCTCTCTCTCTCTGTAAAGATGTCTCATGTTGCTTGTAGGTCCTATAGGCTTGCTCATAATGTATGAGTTAGACCTAGCTGGGATCTTCCTTAAAGAATCATATAGGTCTTTTATTTGGTTATAATGTAGGTTGTGGGCTGGTGGAATACTTTTATGGATATGGATTACAAGGCTTAACTCCCAAGCGCTCCTAGCTTGCACTACACTTCTCCAACATAGATAGGTGGCTCCTCCTCTATCTCGTCATCCTTCGAGTCTGACTCAGTATGTGCCTCATTAGGATCTATAGGGACATCATTTTCCATGGGATTTACAAATTTAGGCCTGATGCTTAACATTGCATCCATATGGGCATTGAGTGGGTATCGAGTCTCGACCTCCTGAAGCTCCTCAAGTGTGGATGGGCCATCGTCGGTGTTGTGACTCAACATCTCATGCTAGTACACGTGGGCTATAATTAACTTATCACGATGGCACCTCTCAGTGGTGGGAGTGCCGGGCCCGTGGCCACTTTAGGCCCCTTAATATTTATGGCAATATAGGGGGCCTAAATGTTGGGGAAATAGTCTGACTCCTCAGTAGGTACATCTTTAAGATGATATAATTCAGTAATAAGGCCACCAAAGGCATACCTGCGTCCTTTGTTTGTTTTGGCCTTCCGCATAGATATTCTGAATATGGAGCCAAAGTTTACCTCTATCTCTATCATCAGCACATAAGCAAGACACACTTTATCCCTCATGACAATGGTGAAGTGCTATCCCAAAAAAAAGAATGGGTTATAATTTTGATCCAAACCTGCGCTTCCCTCATCATGTGGGCGATAGGGAAGGAGAGATGATAGCCCTTATAACATGGCAAATCTACTTGGTGGTGGAATTCACCTTGGGGAGTGCGTGTCAGATGACTTGGTATGGAGGACGAATATAAAGCTCCTAGAAAACACCCGTGGGAATATCCTCGAATGTGCCAAGGGCCCTGTTAATGGCAAGCAGAGATATATTCACCTCCAGTCATCTAATGATCACCGACTGGGTCCATAGCTCCTTATTCATACTAGCATAAAATTCCCATACCAGATTGAGATTGCAAAGTCAAGGTTCCTCGAACAAGAAAATCAGTCGTAGCTCCAAGCAGCAGTGCAGAATGCGGGGTTACTCTTGGCCTAAAGAGTAAGCATCCACATGGATATTCAGGTAGTACATGGACTCATTGTGGGGTTTGTACCAGCACTTCCCCTCCAGATGAACAAGTTTGACTCCAAATTATATCTACTAGCCCCTTCTCTCCGGAGCTCTGGCACTTCCAATATGTACTTGACCCTTTGCCAAGTATTTGAGGCCTTGACCCTACTAGACTACCCAGATAGATGTGTATAAGAAGACAAGATAACCTGCAAACATAAAACACACCCAAAATCAATATATAAGCAACATGTCTCCTACTACCTAGTGAACTACACCCTATGACCACACACTTGGATTCAAGCCCATATGTAGAAGGTACTCAGACTTCACAACATTATACAGGCTACTTTCAAGAATGATTTGACAATGCATCCCTTATTTCAATGCAACAAAACCACCCCAACACTGTCACGTATTAGTCTCATCAATCACAAGTTCAACCATGATTCATGCTAGTAATTTCATGCAATTCAACCACCACCCCTACGCCAAACAGTGTGTTCAACCTTGCATGTGAAGTTTTGAAAATCTCAACATAATAACATCACATTACTCATAATTTAAGATCAAGATCACAAAATTCCCAATTTTCTCCAAATTCCTTCTCAATTTCGGCCTAGCGTTTTCACTTTAGCACAAAAATCACTAACATGAACAAACTAGGCCAAATATTTTCACTTCTAACAACTATTAACTAAGATGACGCATCAAATAACTTAACCCACTACACTTACACACTAAAAGAGGAATTCACCACTTTAAGTAACAAAATCAAGCAAAAGTGAGGAGAGAATACATACCTTACTTGGATAATTCTCTCTATTCAATGAAGATCTTGAGAAAAGTGGTGGGTGACGCAGATTTATTTAAAATTTTTGTATTTGAGGGAGAAAGAAATAGAGAAAATATGGAAAGGAAGGGTTTGGTAAGAAAATGGGTAAAAATTGGGCTGGGGATACATATATGGGCGGGGGCTACGTGGGGGCATAAACAATTTGGCATATGATCGCGCCACATCTGCAACACGAATCATTTGTGGACTGTACCTTAAATTATTTTTCATTTTGTGCTCATACCAGGCATCTTAGTAAGTGGGCATCCGCGTTATATCCTCGCTGCGATGCAGTCGTGGATGTATACTGTCTGGATCTTCGAAATTTTTTTTGACCTCCGGACCATAAAATCCTCCAAATAGTTAGATATGCTACAAAACAATAAAATAAGTTAATTTGACTAAAAAAATACATATACCCCATAGATCATCAGGAATTGAGAACAAAAAAATTCTACAAAAAATATACAGGATTCGCGATGCGCCACAGTTGCAGACCCATACTTATGCAATTTTTTGACAATTCATTATGGGATGCATTTTATTTGAAAAAAAAGATAAAATAGAGCAAACAAAGCTACTTGTTACCTCACCATGGGTTACTTCCAATATAATACCTGATTTACCGTCGCGGCACAATGCACCATGTACACATTCATCATTGACCAACTCAATGGACTTTTCAAAATTAGTCGTGTCTTCACCATAGTAGTGCTTACATATTGACCGTTTGCCAAAAATGTTTGGTCAGAAGTCTGATCCTTCAATTCTACCTTGTCATGAGGTGTCACAACTACTACCACATAGGGTCTACTCCACTTCGATCTCAACTTACCTGGTAACAAATTTAGATGAGAATTAAAAACCAATACACATTGGCCTAACTCAAAGTTTCATTTGATGATGTGTCGCTCATGTTATTTCTTTGTTAACTCCTTGTAAAGCTTAGCATTCTCATAGGCTTGTAGCTAAAACTCGTCTAACTCCTCCAGTTGTTCCAATCTTTTTCTGCCAGCGATCTCTGGGTCTAGATTCAGCCTCTTACTCGCCCAGTAGGCTTAGTGCTTGAGCTCAACTGGGATGTGACAAGCCTTACTTTACACCAACCAATATGGAGATGTGCCAATTGGGGTCTTCTATGCTATTCAGTATGCCCACAATGCTTCATCAAGCTTTATAGCCCAATATTTTTGGATGGCATTCATCATCTTCTACAAAATTTGCTTCACCTTCCAGTTCGACACCTCAACTTGTCCACTCATTTGTGGTTGATAAGTTATAGCCATTTTGTGCCTTACTCCATACTTAGCTTGAAGATTCTTCAGTGTTTGGTTAAGGAAATGTGTGCCTCCATCACTAAGGATAGATTTTGGAGTTCCAAAACAAGTAAAGATGTGCTTCTTGAGAAACTTGCTTACCACCTTCGTATCATTAGTTGGAAGAGCTACTGTTTCCACCTACTTAGATAGATAATCTATTGTTGCAAGGATGTAGTGATGGAAAAAAATATGGTGGAAATGGGCCCATGAAATCTACGCCCCAAACATCAAAGATATCAACCTATAAAATATTGTTTAAGGTCATCTTATGCCTTTGAGATATGGTTCTAGTCTTTTGGAAAGCTTCACAAGCCTTAGCAAACTATATAGCGTCCTTGAAGAGCATAGGCCAGAAGAAACCTAGTTGCAGCACTTTGTGTGTTGTCCATTCACTACCATGATGTTCCCCTTATAGAGAGGAATGATACTTCTCTAGGATATTTTGCATCTTGATAGAAGAGACATGGCTAATCCCAGATACAATCTTTTACTTCGTGAGCCAGCCACTTTCTTTGTTGATATGTAGCATCTGGAGGAAATACACCATTTATCAAGTAATTCACTATATCTGCATACACTGTAGTTGTTCTACTTCGATTGCCAAAAATTGCATATTTCTGAACTCTTCTTCGATCAGCATTTATTCACCTACGTGAGCATCATTTTCTAATCGAGATGGGTGATTGAAAATCTAATTCTCACACCCCTTGTGATCCTTAATCTCAATATCAAACTCTTAGAGTAGCAGGATCCATCTAATCAAGCAGGGCTTAGCATCCTTATTATTGAACAAGTATTTTACTACAGCATCATTTTATAAACATAATGACTTTAGTCCCCACCAAGTATGCTCTAAATTTGTCAAACACATACACTAGTGCCAATATCGTCTTCTCAATAACCGTGTAATTGTTTTGGGCTACACCCAGAGTCTTGCTGGTATAGTATATGGAGTGGAATAGTTTGTCTATGCTCTACTCCAACACAACACCCATTGATGTATCGCTAGCATCGCATATGAGCTCGAATAAGAGCTCCCAGTCAGGTGCTACCAAGATAGGAGCCTCCACCTACTTCTTATTCAATGCATCAAAATTAGAGGGTACCTCTTTCTCTAGGAGGGCACACAATGGCTTTGCAATTTTGGAGAAGTCCTTAATAAATCTATGGTGGAACCCCATATGTCCCAGAAAACAGACTATTAACTTACACTAGTGGGGGTAGCTTCTCTATCACTTTGATTTTTGCTCTGTCCAACTCTAACCCTTTCTTGGATACCTTGTGCCCTAGGACTATCCCCTTAACTAGGAAGTGACATTTCTCCTAATTAAGAATGAGGTTTTTCTCATCATACTTTTCTAGTACTCTATCTAAATTATGTAGACACATTTCAAAACAAACACCAAAGATAGAGAAATCATCCATGAACACCTCTATGAAGTCCTCCACTATGTCATCGAATATGGCTATCATGCACCTTTGAAAAGTGGATGGTGCATTGTACAAACTGAAGGTCATGTGTTTAAAAACATAGGTCCTATATAGACATGGAAGGTCGTGTCATGCCCCAAGTTGCCGTTAGGGCGGACTGGCACCCTTGCCGAAAAGGCTCGGGAGAACCAATCTATATCTATTCTCTTGTATACATTTTATAATTAACTTTCTATGTTTGGCATGCTTATAGGAAGATAAATGGTTATAACAAGCTAAAAGGAGATGCTATAGCTAGGCCATTGGGGCCACAGTGCCTAATGTACGAGACATGACCACACTTTAGTTTGCATAGTCTACAAAGCCTCTAGTCGAGAGAAAGTAGCCATAAATATTCAGGACAGGCCCGTCTGAATTAATTGTGTAATATAAATATATAAACTAAAAATATGCACAAAGCTCCGGAATAACCTGGTGCTTGGTAATGGCAGCTGAATGTCCTGAACTCTACTGGGAAGATCTGTTAGCACCTGTACCTGTAGCATGAAATGCAGGTCCCCCGGAAGGGACTCAATACGAGATAATGTACTGAATATGTAAGGCAATAAATATTGTACACAAAATATAACTCAAATGAAATTATGCACTGACTGCGGATAAGAGACCATCTTTAATTATACTTTGGTATCAAGTACTTTATGTTCTTTATATTGCTTTACCTTTATTGTAAAATCTATACTGTAAAATCTGTACACATCTGTACTCAAATGACCAACTAATTAGTGGTGAACTGTATCGGGATC
>JAOTQJ010049363.1:0-14581 GCA_025642045.1 Solanum sejunctum
ACATACTTCTCTTGTACAAGAGTTCAATACTTAGAAAAAAATTGAGGGCAGCCAAGAACGACTCTAGTGAGCATCGATGCCATACCCTCCAAATCTTGACACAATGCACTTCCATTTCTCAGCTCAAACAAGTACCCGCCTATACACTTTGAACAACAGCATTAGACCATCCAGATACCATTTTTCTCTATAGTAGAATTCTGCATTTTGCTTCCATGAATGATCTTGATTATACTTTTAAAGTCTTTGGTAGTTTGGAAAACCCCAATTCTTTTATCTGGAATACACTTATTAGAGCTTGTGCACATAGTAATGATCGTAAAGGTGAAGCCTTTTTGCTTTTTCAAAGAATGGCTGAGAGTGTTGATCCTGATAAGCATACTTTCCCATTTGTGCTTAAGGGTTGTGCTTATCTTTTTGCTCTTTCTAAAGGGAAATAAGCACATGGCGTTGCTTTAAAACATGGGTTTGATTCAGATGTTTATGTGAATAACAGTTTGGTTCATTTTTATTCGTCTTGTGGGTGTTTGAAGGATGCTAGGGAAGTGTTTGATAAAATGCTTGAGAGAAGATTGGTTTCGTGGAATGTTATGATTGATGTTCTGGTTCAATCGGTTGAGTTTCAAAATGCTTTGAGAATGTTTTCGGAGATGCAGAAGGTGTTTGAGCCTGATGGGTATACGATGCAGAGTGTTCTTGATGCTTGTGCTAGTTTGGGGGAATTATCTTTGGGGATATGGGGTCATGCTTATATTTTGAGGAAGTATAAGCTTGATTTTCGAGTTGCTGGTGAACAATTGTTTATTGAACATGTATTGCAAATGTGGTTTGTTAGATATAGCTGTTCAGGTTTTCGAGAGGATGAGCAAACGTGATTTGAATTCTCTAAATGTAATGATATTAGGATTTGCAATGCACTATGAGGTTGAGGTAGCATTTCGTTGTTTTAACCAAATGGTTAATGAAAGAGTAATGCCTGACGCGATCACATTTGTTGGTATTTTGAGTGCTTGTAATCAAAGGGGCTTGGTTGATGAGGGCCGTAGATATTTTGATAAAATGGTTTCTGAGTATAATATTAGGCCTGTTTTAGAGCATTATGGTTGTTTAGTTGACCTTCTGGCACATGCGGGGCATATTGACAAAGCTCTTGATGTTGTGTCAAACATGCCAATGAAACCTGATGCAACAATATGGAGGAGTCTTCTTGATGGTTGCTCCAAGAAAAATACTGACATAGAGTTCTGTGACGAAGTGTCTAGGAAAGTAATTGAGTCCGAAGGCAGGGATTCTAGCGGTGTTTATGTTCTTCTGTCAAGAGTATATGCAACTACTAACCGATGGGATGAAGCTAGAATGAGTAGTTAATTGATGACCCATAAGGGTATTAGAAAAGATCCAAGTTGTAGTTCCATTGAAATTAATGGCATTTTCCATGAATGTTTTGCTGGAGATACTTCTCATTTGCATACTATAGAAATTTACGAGTTTTTGGATGTTATAGAACAAAAGAGTCAAAGTAGCAGGGTATGTTCCTGACCTGTAACACGCATCAACAGTTGATGAACGTGATAATGGGAAGAGACAGACACTTACACTGCATAGTGAGAAACTTGCAATTGCTCATGGACTTTTTAAACTAAAACCAGATGTTGGACATCCGGAAGCATAAATTGGATTGGTATCGCGTTTGAATTAATTGGAGAAAGAAGTCGAGGTATGTAAAGATTTCCTATCTCTGGGCATGAGTTGGTTAAATTTAGTCAATGTCGTACGTTTGAAAAAAAAGAAGAAGAAAGAAAGAAATTCCTTTTTCCTTCACAATTTGGGTCCAAATTTATCCTATTTCGCACCTTGGTACTTTTATAGAAATTGTATTTATATTTTGACTCTTAGGCATGTAGAGCCCGCAAGTTGTAAAAAAAAGTGAAATGGTTGAGTGTGTTGAAAGAATGTATTTTGTTGGAGGGCACAAATGCCCGTAACGTTCAACGGAAAGCCTAAATGGGATATATGTTCATTCCTTGCCACAATGATGCTAAGTTAACTTCATCCTTAATTTTTGACACTTTAGAATCCATGAATGGTGTTTGTTTGACCAAAAGTAGATAGTTTGGAAAAACTTTAGGCCCAAATGGTTTAGAAATTACTAACGCGTGCAACTTTTCATAGAAATTCTAAATCACTTTAAAAATTATTTTGAAGCCTATTCTAGTAATGTGCATGATGGAAACTGTGTAGGTTCCTTTGAAATCACCTTTATGTGTGAATTTGAGCAACTTTGGAAAAAATTTCATAAATGACTAACTTCTTGATTTCAAAAATAAACATTTTGCATATTACTAAGGTTTTTTTTGGAACTAGTTTTTTTTGTGCATGTGATTCTCACAACTCTATTCGTACAATTTTAGTCTCGTTCACTGGTTTTCGGGCCGGTTATTATCATGCTTATATATAACTATATGTATATATGTATATATATATTCCGAAGTAGGTTGGATACGGAGAGTCAACTTGCCCATGGGCCGGCTTTGCTTAGTTTGGAGAAATAAGGAGCTGGGCTTGGAATATGTTGGCATCATGATGTGTGGGCGCTGGGCCCCTTCGCCCTGGCCCATGTGAGTGCTTGGCCCCTTTGCCTCGGCTCACTTATATATATAACGGACATGATGACCCTTACATATTATGGTATATGAATGCTTGGCCCCTTTGCCTAGACTTACCTATCCTATGACGTGAGTGTGTGGACCCTTCACCTCATCTCATCTATACTACAGTTGGGACTTGTGTTGGAGATTTCGGTGATTTGAAACTTCTGGTGTTATGCTGTGGTATGGCGCGAGTTTGGAGGTCGCCATCGTTCCCGTCCGGTATGCTTTATTTTGATATTTTAAATAAAGAATTATTTTGATATTTGCATACAGGTTTGACTCATATATTTTATTTGGATTATTACTCTCACTTATATTTCGTATTTCTCACTTTACATATTCGATACGTATTTCGTACTAACCCCCTTCCTTCGGGAGAGGGGGGGCTGCGTTCATGCCCGCAGGTACCAACGTACAAGTTAGAGAGCCATCTTGTTAGGATCTCTATCCACCGTTGAAGTGCTCCCTTGGCCTCAGGAGTAGACTTTTGGGTATATACATGTGCACTTATTTTTTGTATTTTTGCATTTATGTATGTTCAAGGGTATGACGGGGTCCTATCCCATCCCATGATTTAGTTCGTATGTTTAGAGTTTTTGGATACATGTGGGTGTGAGATATTGTGTTTGGTATGACTTCGTATGTATGATGCATTTGTTGGGCAGTTCTACCGTAGTGGTGATCTTGTCGGCCCGCATATATATGTATATTGATGTTTTGCTATTTGCTGGGGTTACTATTTGCAGGTGTGGTTAGTCAGTAAAACAGAGGAAACTCTGCCGAAATTTTTTTTTATCTATTATAAATGGAAATCCAGTTTAGTGTTTGTGTGGGTGCCCAATCGGCACTAATCACGATCCCTGGGTTGGGTCATGACAGAAGCATTCAATTTGATAGGATACCATAGTTTGTTTGCAACAGAAAAATATGAAACAGTTAGTAATTAAAGAAACTTTTCATAAGCGTACCTTAAAAACATTAGCCTTTGATTCTTCAAATCCGATAAAAGACATAGGAACATCCATTAATATTGCATCTTCGTCATCATTAACTTGGTGTTGCTTATCCATATTTTAGTAGGAAATATTTTTTAAAAGGCTAGTTAAATCTTTTGTAAAATGAAAAATTGTATGAACAAATGGCGAATGTTTTAGAATAAAAAAATAGATCAACAATGCTCACTCTCTACTAATGCATATATATATATATATATATATATATATATATATA
The DNA here is from genome assembly GCA_025642045.1 of Solanum sejunctum. Lineage (NCBI taxonomy): Eukaryota > Viridiplantae > Streptophyta > Magnoliopsida > Solanales > Solanaceae > Solanum > Solanum sejunctum. Next base: position 3,882 of record JAOTQJ010049363.1, read on the forward strand.
GAGAGAGAGAGAGAGAGAGAGAGATTTCTCCAAGAAAAGTTATTTGCCCATCAATCATATGCATTATATAACAAGATGAATGATGGTTGTGATTATGTATCTCTTAATATTCACTAAATAATAGGATGTAATATGAAAAGTTCTATCTTGAATTAAAAATTCATTACAACGGCAATAAAATATCCAGCGGAATCCCACAATTGGGGGTATGAGGAGGGTAAAATGTTTGCACACCTTATCACTGACTTATAGAGAGACTGTTACTAGAAGACCCTCATCTCAAAGAATTAGAAATTCATTCTAAAAATATTAACTTTTTGGGTGAAAATAAATTTTAAAAGCTTCTCTTTCAAACAAATTGTTAAAACTAATCGCAACCTCTAGTTTTTAGTTGTAGAGAATATTTCTCTTCATTTTATAATACAATTAACGTTAAAAATACATTTAAGAATCCATCAAAAATAATTTTGTACATGACTTAAAAGAGAATAAATTTAACACTTTATTATTGGAGAAACATTTCAAAAGCTTACCTCTAAAGTATCGACTTTTGATTCATCAGGGGCAATAACAGATCTTGGAACATCCACCAATATTACATCCTTATCTTCATCAATTTTATGTTTCTTATAGTAGAAAATATGAAACCCATCAGTTAGACCTTTTGTAAGACAAAAAATAGTGTGAAATAACAGAGAAGATTTTAAAAAAAAGATGAAAAGTGCTAGCTTGGTACTAGTTCCATGTATGTATCAACTAACATTATTAAGTTCTAGAATATCCCCAAAAAAAAGATAAAGAAGAGGAGTGTCCATGAATTTTATGCATTCCATGGCAAGAGCAATTATGGTTGTGGTTAGGCATCTTTCACGATTCACTATGGGATGTTTGATCAAAAGTTTCATCCCAAATCTAAATTTTTCTCTAAATGAATTACATTCATAGAAGGATAAAATAAGAAACGATCATTACACATAGTTTGGTTATGTCATAGATTGTTTTATATAGAGATGAAAAATTCATTTCATGTGAATTATGGTAATTGGAGGAATTAAGTATCATATAAAGGAAAGTTGTTTCAAAAGACGTATCATTTCTTAGCATAATGTGGACTTAAATAAATTTAGAACAGATTCTAATATTATTAACATGCCTATTCTTGAAATGACCTTGATAGTCATTTTGAAAATTTGTAGAAAATTTAGCATTTTATTCTCCGAATAGTTGCCCCCAGGTTATGTTTGATCAGTATTTGACGTTAAAACTGAAATCTGATCGAAAAGTGGAGAATCTTGGGAGTTTTAGAGTTTGAAAAGCTTTAGTTGTTAGTTCTATCAACTCCATAATGAAAATTTTGGTCTAAGAGTGTTGTTGCTTTTAGTTTTGGAGTCGATATGTGACATTGAACTATTGAGTTAGAAGTGTAAGTGAATTTAGGAAAAACATTGATCAACAGTTGGAGTTTGCATGCTCGAATTGAAATTCCATTGAATTCAGGAGGTGCGCTTAGTCCTAGGCATAGTTTTGGTTTATTTTTCAATGTTTCTAATGGCATTTTAGTCTTTTTGGATGAAAATTGGTTAGTAGTGGCTCTAACAGGTTTCAAGTTAAGAAGACCTCATATCTATGTTTTAATGGTCCCATTGATTCTAGAATGTTGAACTTATAGGGTTACATATATTGATTGTATTTCCTGGGTTTCAACGAACCCTAACGATTTTTCTAGAGGATTTTTTCTTGATCTTTTTTCTAATGTTTGATAGATGATTTTCTTCTCCATGTTCGTAGAGTCTTGGCCACGATTGTAGAGGTTAGTGTTTCATGGTCTCCGCAGTCATAGAGCCTTGGCAGCAATTGCGGAGAGTAATACCTTTTGTCTCTTTGGCAAAGTCTTGGATGCGATTGCAGAGAATAATATTCCTAGCCTTAGCATTCGCGTAGCCCTTGCGACAATCACGAAGAGTAAATGCCTAGCAAGGCTTAAAATTTAAATAAATATGTTTTCTCCCAATTTCATGATTTTTGAACATTGAGAGCTTGGATTAGGCAAGTTTAAAGATATTGTTTTTACGGAAATCTGTTGGGTAAGTACTTTTAACTTTAATCCTACATTACCCATCCATTGTTTCACGATTTTAACATCAAAATTTTGTTATTTCAATTTCAAAAATTAGGGGTTTCCTCTTGAGCTTGGAATTCAATACTTTGGGCAATTAAGGATCTTCTCTAATCCTTTTTTATAGGATTTTCCAAGTAAATTCCTAAATATTTGGATAGCATATTTTTCTATAAAAATTTCAGAATTACCTTTATCCCTTCTAAATGACATTTTGGGTTCATTTGGACTTTATTTTAAAAGATAAAAAAATAGAAATCGGTGTTCATATTTTCTTATAGTGATTCTTCATTTGATGATTTTTTTGGATTTGAAGGCTTGACAAATTGAGTGACGATGATTTGATGATTCTTCATTTTAAGGCAAGAGGACCTCTTGACTTTCCATTAAGTATATTAAATCTTGTATGCCATTGCATGAAGGAGAGTAATAGAAATTGGTGAAGGGTTTCATGTAACTTGTGTATTAAAAATTCTCGAATGAGTTCTAATAGTCTATAGTGGTTTAAAAGAAGAAATTTGTTGTTATATGTAATGTAAGATGTGCCATGAATGGTTTAAATGGTTGGCTCAACTTACTTATGATAATGCAATAAAATTATCTATGTTGGATTAGCTTTGAGATAATTACATGCCTCTCACTGAACATTTTCACATATCTACTTACATTGATATATTACTATTGTTATGGTGATACTTATGAGGATGAGAGGAAATAGGGGTTGGGCCACATGATCCATGGAAAACTTATATTGAGATAAAATAGGAATTGGGCCACACTACCTATAACAAATCCATATTTAAGGGTCAAGCCACACGATCCATGATGGATTCATATTTGATAGGTCAAGCCACATGTGTTGTGATAGTGACATGGACTGACAAGTCTCCTGTACATTCCAGATTTATGATTTAGTCGATGTATTAAAATAGGACAAACATGTATCATTCTATATCATATAGCACTACATTGCACTTCGTCCTTGCAATTGCCAATGTGTGTAATGATATAGTCTTGTCATTCCGGAATTATAGGATAATATGATTATATAGATATATACATGTGTTAAGGTGCAAATTGATATTGAGTGAAAACAGTTGGTTTGGTTGATTTATCCTATACAGATTGTAGTTGTGTAAGTTCAGATAGTGTACGATGGAGTACTTCTAGTTTATATTACTTAACTTAGATTTATATTAGACTTTTTGTTGAGTATCCTATGACATCTTGACTATCCCATCTCACATTTGTTCGTGCTTACTTCATGAGGTATTTGCTTGTCACTTCGACATATATCACTTACTCATTCATTACCTTTTTATTCTTTTCTAGAAACAAAGGCATCCAGACGTGTTTTTCTTTTGAATTAGTTTTATGACATTAGAGATTTGTACACGTGATACCTAGTTTAAGTAAAAGGTTTGTTATTTTATGATTTCTGAAATACCAAATTTATGTTTAGTTCTTATTTATTCTCTTACTTACATATTTATCTTTACTGAGGTTTGTTTAGACTTACCTGTCCATGTAGGAAAAACAGGTACTATCACATCCAATTGTTGGGTCATTACAATTCTCAAGTTTCTAAAATGATAATAGTTTACCAGTTTCATCCACTCATCACTATCTCCATACACTATCATTATCAATAACTATCATCATTATCCATCATTATTAACTACCACCCAATATTACCATCCTTAACCACCACCATTACCAATCACTACAATCAGTAAAAATAACACTATCATATACCACAAAAATCATCAAGCAATATCGATAATCACCATCATCCACCACAACCATTTTCTATCAATATGATCCAGCTATCAACCAATACTTAACTACTTCCATTAACTTCTACTATCACTGTTACCAATATATCTACTATTCACAATACCATCGTTGGTTAATATACCATCGTTAATTGACATCCATAACCACCATCACTAGCCATCACAATCACCAATCACCATAGAAGTTTTTAAAAGTATTTTATTGAAGTAGTATTAAATTAATTTTTCATTAAATAAGTAAAATGGCGCAAATGACACCTCTAAAACGGCCAAATATCTTGTAGCACATTGATACTCTACAGGAATCCTATTACTCTCTTGAATATTTTTGTTAAAAAATTAGTGTGATCTACATATAAAAAGTTCATAACTTTAATATTTTTTTGTACACACATTGATCAATAGACAAATAACAAAAGGGTACAACTGATATTAGTCATTTACATTCTTTGAACAAAGTAAAAATGGAAAGCATCCCATTCTCACTATTTATTTCCTACAAGAAATCAATTGAATCTTTTGAAATTTAATTGAATGAATCATTATATTCTTCAATAAACTAACTTTGACTAGTGTCACATTGTATAAAAGTAAAAAAGAATGTATTGAAAGACATTCAAAGGGGTACTAGCTCCCCCTAAAATATGAATTTGTTAGAACAAATACGTTCATAGTTTAACTATTATTTTAGCCATTTTTTCTAAAATGTACATTTATTAATATTTTTAATTTTATAGAGAATTTTTTAATGTATTCAAATGGACAATAAAAATGTAATGGTTATTTTTGTGTTTTTGTCTTTCTTTTATGGGTTAGAGATCGCAAGTCATTTGTGACTTGCTAACACTGGATGTATTCTATCACCTGGATGTTATTTTGAATTTGAGCAATTTTTTGTGTTTGAAGACTTTTATGACTTAGAAAGTTGACTCTGATCTAAATACAGAAAATGATCATAGAATAAAATTTTGACAGTTCTATCAGCTCTAAAATAGTCGAAATAGACTAGAAGTATGGTTGACTTGAGTTCCAAGGTTTTCTGTGAGAATATAAATCATTTAGCATTTTTAGCTTTGAATTTTTGTCTAAAGTTGACCTTGGTCAATATTCATGAAAATCATGCCCAAATAAGAATATTGACAACGTGGTTAGTTCTGGAAAGCTGAGTTTGGTCTAGATTGATCTTTCATTCAATTTTCAAAACTTTCACACTCATTCCGAGCCCACACCCCACCCCTTCCCGTTAGAATTTGGTTAAAATAGTGTTTGAGTATGAGGCGCACTTTTAGTTATTACAACCTCATATGGGAATTTCGACTGGACTGTTAAGTTGAAAAACTTCAATATGATAGGATACCATAGTTTTGTTTGCATACATGAGGATTCAAATATATACTGAACACCCCATTTGAAAATTTGGTTTTGGTCTTACACAATAAATGCAACTTAGCTGGTGTAGGCCTAGGCTATTCCTCTAGGTTGTGGGCCCTAGGCCATATTTGCAAAGGGTTGGTTGTCTTTGCTTCGTAGTCACGGACCATTGGGTACTTGACCAGTGCTCTTATGGGCCTCTGATAGCATTTGTGAATGGTAATGTTGTTGGGCCTTTGCATTCGCAGGGCACTTAGGCCCGCGACCGTGAAGAGAAATCAATACCTTGGTCTTTTAATTAAGACCAAGGACATAGTTTTAGCTCATTCTCAAAGATTCAATGCATGATATATAGGCCATTTTAACTTTGAATTAAGTGATTTCAAGCTCTAAATTTTGGGGTCTACTGGGAGAAGGTCATGATGTGGTAGAAATTAGTAGTAGAGGCTTTATTTGAGGTATTTCCCTTGATTTACCTACTTTCTTTGTTGTAAATTTGGTGTTATTTTGGAAATTAGTTACATGACTGATTCCTGGCAATTTTGGGAGCCAAATTGTATCGTATTTTAGGAGACAAGTTTGTAGAACTATTTAGGACCTTTTTATGAGATTAATTTAAAATTTTCAGTATGGATCTCACATTCTCATTTTTTACCTTGAAATTGGTCAATCTTCAAAAATTATATTCTAGTATCAAAACGATCGTAAAGACATTGTAATTCTATTTTTGATAGCATCATGATGTTTTGAAGTCGTGCAGAAGGGGAATGCTCCAGTAGAGTGGCTGGGAGAATGCTTGATTGATCTCTAGTAGGCTATGGCTTCTCTTCTTTTAGATTGGTTTTGATTATGTGAATGTTTGTGAATTTACATGAATATTAAGGCAGGGAAAAATTTAGAAGGCTATACTAGATAAAATTCCTATTTTACACTATTTTCGAGATCTGATGGATTTGTGTATTATTGTAATTGCTTTTCCTATACCTTTGGTTGTTTTTACGAGCTTGTATTCTATTTTGGAGAATGTTTGTCCTTAGTCTAGGCTTAGACTAGTGTTAAAATAGACTTGCAATATTTTCGGAGTTGATAGACTATGTTGTTCTACTTTGGCATGGCTTTGACTGGCATAGGTCCTTGTAGACTGATATTATAGACTTGGGTCTAATATAGATGAGACTTTTCTAGATAGTAAATCAGTTGTGGGGCCTTACCATCCATAACTCCGATATTATCCCGTGTTTGATATTTTCACTTGCCCGTTAAATTGGGGTCAATTTAGTAGTAGAATCTGCTTTAATTTGCCTTTTTTATTACATCAAGATGGTTAGAGGATTCAAAAGATGGATATGAAATGTTATTATGACTTTTGTATACAGGAATGTTTGAATGGCTTACGTGGAGCATTATAGCTTTGACAGGGAGTTTCATCTGTGGTTCGAGATCTAGACTCTATGCTTTCTGCTACTGATTATTCATCCTCTAATAATGGAGATGACATAAATAATCTAGCTCTTATGATATCATCATTTTATGTATAGGTGGTTGACATCTGCAATTCAAGGTCTGGGATCTGAGCTATCCATGGTAGAGTTCTGCTTTATCACGATATTTACTGTAGGGAGTCTCACCCGTGTTTCGAGGTCCAGGCTCTTTGCTTTATCCCATTCAGAGCTTGGGAATTTGATACTTCTGGAATATCCTTCTGAATTTCCTTTAGTCTTAGCTTAGCTTTTTTTGTACACTTGTCAAGCTTTGGTAGTCCAGTCGGATTTTTATCTTATCTTATGCATGAGTGTACCTTCTCGGCCTATATGGTCTTAGTTGGATTTAGGTACTTTAGGTCTTGTTTATGTTGTTACACTTGCGCACATGCTATTATTAGTCTTTTAGTCTTGACCTCTGTCTATATTTTATTCTAGTATTTCCTATTACTTTTTTACTTTTCTCACTCAATTAGCCTATGATACCTACTGGGTACCTATTTTAATTGTACTCATACTACACTTTGCATTTTTTGTGATGCAGGACCGAACACTAATTATTAGTGTCATTATTCAAGCCGATAGCAGCCATCATCTGGATGTGAGGGCAAGCACAACATCCTGATCATTGTCATCTTCTTCTGCATACATACACACTTTTCTGGCTTGGCTTTTGTATTTGAGCTAAATCCTTTGAAGCTTTGTATTTACATATTTTCGTCCACTTTGGGGATTTTTACTTTTTTGATGGCTCGGCATTTATGACTCTCGAATTCTGGGAGGAATTTTTGTTATTGTGTATATTTTATTTTTTTATATTGTTATATTATTATTTCTATTCGGTTATATAGTTTCTGTTCATTTAGGCATTACTAGTTGATCTCGTTTCAAGTTGGCCTATCTACTGGTAGAATAGAGTAGGTGTCATCACAACTCGAGAAATCAGACCACGATATCAGAAACAATTTTATTATTAGTATTTAGATCTTAATATATCATCTTAATATTGAGATGTATATTTAGAGGTTCATGAATATCGTATCATTCAAATAAGCATTCAGATGTTGACATCTTTTATATAATCATAGAGAAAGAAATAAGGCCTTAAGCTTGTTAAATAACTATTAATACTTTGACTATTATTTATATGTATTCAAATTATTTTTTTACTTTTATTTTTATTTGTATGAATATAGCATGATCAATTTAGCTAAAACAGTGAAATGAAGATTCATAACCCATTTTAATTTGTTTAGATTGCGATAAAGTTAAATGTTGTTACTGTTATGTGACTTGGATATTTCGGCTCCAGATAATAAAAAAGCTTCATCTTTCTTCTCTAAGACAACTAACATTAAAAAGGTCATTCCCAAATACATCAAAGATTTTTTTCTTTGGATGTCTTAATAGTAAAAGAACTAAACACCTTATAGTAAGTATGCTAAACAATGGAGGAAATTTTCAAAAGCTTACCAATAAGACATCAGCTTGTGGTGCAACAAAAGAAATAAGAACTATCATTACTCCATCTCCATGATCAACTTTGTGCTGCCTATCCATATTCTAATAGAAAATACGAAACACTTAGTTGTATATTATTTTTAATTAAAAATTATCATAATTAATGCCGGAGAAAATTATCAACAAGTATCATTTAAATTGTTGTTTTACTTTTAGTTTTATTTGTATGACTATAGCACAATCAGTTTAGCTAAAACAGGAAAATGAAGATTCATAACCAATTTCAATTTGTTTAGATTGGGATAGGACTAAATGTTATTGTTGTTATGTGACTTAAATATTTTGTCTCTAGAAAAAAAGCTTCATCTTTTTTCCATAAGACAACTAACATTAAAAAGGTCATTCCCAAATACATCAAAGCTTTTCTTTTCTTTAGATGTCTTAATAGGAAACTAACTAAGCACCTTATAGTAAGTATGTTAAACAATGGAAGAATTTTTCAAAAGCTTACCAATAAAATATCAACTTGTGGTGCAAAAAAGAAGTAAGAACTGTCATTATTGCATCTCCGTGATCAACTTTGTGCTTCCTATCCATATTCTAATAAAAAAAATGAACTTAGTTATAAATTATGTTTAATTGAAAATTATGAGAAGTAATGCCGGAGAAAATTATCAGCAAATATCATTTAAAGAAATGGAGATGAAAATTTCTAGTATTCTATTAATTTATATATGTCAAATAATATGTTAAAACATACATTTGTCATTAACTTATATATTTCTAATTGAGGAGTACAAGTGAAAAGTTTATTAACGGTAGGGTATGAATAAACTAGTTTTAATGGCAGGGATGTAGCCTGAAACAACCTCAAAAAGTGCCCGAAAATGTGTCTCAAAATGCCCAAAATTTTAAATTCTCTATATCTCAAAATTCATTTGTTATTTCAAAAATCTGACTTCATATTCTTGTTTAGGGGGTCAAAATTAGGGGAGAAGGGTCTAACCCTGATTTTAGAGCAATCGTATCAAAATTCGAAAATTGCATGGTGCAATTTCCAATGAGGTTTTCACGATGCCTCTGCAACACACCTCTGCTTATTTTGGGGACTGTTTTTTTAGTTCGGTCCAAGACTTCTAAGTCTTGAGCCTAAGTATTCTCAAACATGTTTTTACCTATACTTAGCCAAATTTCACCCTCATATTACCCAAAACATTTTCAATACTCACTCAATTATTTAGTCATATTTTCAGTCCCGAATTCAAGTCCCAAATTCTCATCCCAAGCTATGATTCTCCTTTAGGGTTCTTCTTCAAGTTTCAAGTCTCCATCTCCAATCTTCACAAAGTTCATCTCTAAGCTAAGGTATGTGGGTTTCTTTCATGAGTTCCTTTTACCCATGATACCCACGCCTCTTTTTACTCAAATTGTATAACTTAAAGTTGATTTACAAATGGGTCTTGCTTATTGTGAAATTAATTGCACACTATGTTAAAACTATGTAAAGTTGTGACTGTATTACTATGTTTGGGCTATAAATCTTGGATCTATTATAAGATTTGATGAGGTGTTTTGATGTATGTTATTTGAAAGTGTTGCAAGGTGTTAATTGATGGTTTTACAATGAATTTTCTTGCATGATTTCATCTCTCTATATTTCATAGTTTTATACTAGTATTACACACCCTCTAAGTGTTTGATAAAATGTTTGGATGTGGTTTCTTGAGGAGTTGAAAGTCCAAAGAATGAGATATGATATGATTGACTATACGATGATGAAATGAGCTTATGAATATGATATACTCTATATAAAGTGTTGCATTAGGTCATGCCCTATTTGGGGGGGAAGGGGTCTAAGAACCCTGATAACCGAGATAGTGGTTTGTACTCATCAACCAAGGGAAGGATTAGTACTTCTCCACCTATGTGATGGGGCGGAATTATCACCAATCGAGGGAAGGTTTTGTACTTCTCCACCTAGGTGATGTTGGAACACTCCCGTGAAATGATAAAAGTATCCCTAGACTTAACCTTGTACATAACGTATCTTCCCATGCCCCATTTCCAAATTCGAGTTTAGATTTGCGATCAGTGTGAAAAATTGAGTCAAAAAATGATCTTGACTAGACAAAAACTCAAAAAATTGCGGAATCAGTTTTGTCCAAGTGAGCTTAGAACAGTAGGGCTTCAACGCCCTTTTCGTGATGCAGAGTGGACCCGGAACCACACTTGAAATATTTCTCTGAAATTCGACGGAAGTTGAAATTTGTGAAAAACTAGATTCCAGCACTAGTGCGCGACATGCACTAGTTTAAAATGGGACTACTTTTGTTCTTTTAATGAAGAGGGGCAATTTTTGTCACGACCCAACCCCGGGGCCGTGAATGGTGCCAATAGAACACCGCGACAACCGCTTATACTGAATCTTTACTTACGACAGCTAAGGAATTTCACAAAAATTTTGACAGAGTTTCC